>JBCEWC010008255.1:0-20234 GCA_038996855.1 Solanum aculeatissimum | reverse complement strand
AAATTAGGAACTAAGTGTAAAATTATCTCTTGATTTCATAAACTGGACAAGTATTATTGGACATCCTAAAATAGTATTGGGGCCAAGTAAAGATGGACAGCGGGATTATATTTTTCAAGACATTGCATTAATTATATTCAAAGGGTAATTTGGTAAAATTACCTCTATCATTTACTATTTCTTAATCCTGATGCCAAGTCAATAGGGACCAAGTAAAGATGGATGAAGGGAATACGAGTTTAATTATTCAAGAACATCAATTATAAATTTCAATTTAAATATAATACAACTTTTTCATACATAAGATCATCATAATAAAGGAAGGAAGAGTATTTTCATTCTACGTCACTGTAATTTTTAAATTTATTTAATTCTATTGAATTTTATCAATCAATAACATTAAAATCCTTGTTTGGATGGTTGTTATCTGTTGTATTGTATTGTTTGTTGAAAATGTTTGTTTTGATTGTTACTTAAAATTCATTGTATTGTATCGTTTAAATTCATCGTTAAATAATGACGAAAAGACTCATTTTGTGTAATGAATGATTTGGTATGATTGCATTGTTACTTTAATATTTTTTTTCTCATCTTATCTTCTCACGATGACTCTACCATATACCCTACAAATTTTTATAAATTTACTATTTAAATTATAATGAATGAGATTATGTAAGGACAATCTATTGAAATATTATATAATATATTACAAAACAATACATAATACCCGGCCAGACAAAGTATAAGACCTCAAAAATGAATCGAATTCGATCTAAATGAAGAAGAAACCGACTAATTTTAATTATACATCATAAAATAATAAAAAATTAATTTGTTAAAAAGTTGAAACCATGAACTAAAAATGATCCTTTAGGTCTAGCCCCGTAGCTTGAGGGCTGTTTCTGGTGAATGGTCTGAGTGGCCGCTGCTTGCTTCATTTATTTCAGCTTCATTCACATTCTGTGCGCGTCATTTCTCCCAAAACCGTTAATAACTTGGCAGTTTTCTCAGCTCCTTCAGAACAATCTTTCTTCTCCATTTTGTTGAAAATCATGAAGGCTAGATTGGTAGTGTTTCCAATCAGGGGGAGGAATTGGTGTTTCAGCCGATCGATCGAGTCATTGCAATCTGAAGCTCACTCTTCAAATACTCCTTCTACATTTAAAGACCTATGGAAGAAGATTTCCTCCGAATCTACGCATAATTCCTCTGATTCTAAAATAGAACTCGTCGTTGATTTCGCCTCCGATAAGGTCCTTTTCTTTCAAATCTCCCTTTTTTTGATGTTTTGGTTGAATTTTAAATTGTAATATGAGGTAATGGAATCGTTGTTATTATGCTCAGATGAATAGAGCTTGGACTAATTTGGAAAAAGCGCCTGCAGGAAGTTTAAAGAACAAAATTCACGGGTAATCTCTAGCGTTTTTTGGAGTATTACACTGTAGCCGAAGATACTGAAACTAATTAGACAATTGTTGATGTTAGGCTAGGGTTGCGACTTCTCTCTCGTGTTAAGCCTTCCGAGATCTTTTTGAAATCCATTCCCAAGGATGTAACGTGTGTCGACATCACCTATCCCTCAAGGTATGGCCCCCTTACTCTCTCTCTCTCTCTCTCTCTTCTTTTGCCTTTTAGGGTCGTTTGTTACTGTATATGTATAAAGATAGTACTTAAAATGATATATTAGTAACATGGGATTAGTTATGGTGAGATTATTTATTATCCACTGTTTGATTTGGTGTATTAAGGGAAGTTCCCATCTGGTGCCCAGAGCCTGCATTGGAGCTCCAATTAAATCCAGATCATGATTCTACGGTGGTGCTCCCAACAAATTTTTTTCTATAACCAGGCTTGAATCCTAGGCCTCTGGTTAAGGATGGATAAGTCCCACCACTGCACCACAATCCATGTTGGTGCAGTTCTATCTTTAACCATGCCTATCCATATATTAATATGCTAATAGCTCTTACATTGCTAATAGCATGATTTACTATGTAGTATTAGCTATACACCCTATCATACTTAATAAAGTATATCACTAATACACACAGGCTGAAAATCCTACCAACAAAGGTTAGATAAAATACATCCTATCAAATGACCCCTTACATCATTGGAGCTTGATATATGTGGTGCAGGATTGTTTCTGTGTAATGCAAGTGTTCCTTCTAGTCATTCACAAATCTGAATGTTTATAGACCCTATTTTATGTACTAATGAATGCATAAAAAACACAGTGTTGACACATGATTTTAGACATTTGTTTGACGGAGATCAACCTTTTTTTAAAAAAATTATTAAGGAGATAATTGTAACTCATCGAAGCTTGGCATGAGCAAGTAAATTCAACAGTCTAATTGGTCGGAGTTGATTAGCAGAAAATGAAAATGGTAGTCTTCATCGGTAATGAGGATTAAAGAATCTTGCATTTAGACTAAAGTCACAGAGCCAGATAAATGTGATCTTATTCCCAAGTTCTCATAACATGTCATGGCTTTATAGAAATCAAAGTTACTTAGAGAAAGAGATGGCTTCACGTGCTTTTGCTGAATAAAATTGGAAACAATTGATTTCGCTTCAATATCTCTGTTTGCACTTCGATAAGTTGATGTCAAGGTGCACCTTTTATCCAGGAGAAAAGCTATTTAAAAAGATTAAATTTATATTCACCTTCAAAATATCCTTAACATTTTTCATCCATAGGGTTGCTTGAATTTCTTCAGTTTATGTAACACGTTTTTCTTTTTTATCTGAGTGTACATGTGATTAGAAGAAAAGAAAGGGGAAAGTCACAGTACATGAGCACCTCTACCTTTAGATTCTATGTTATCCGGCTGTGTGCACCAATCTTGTCTTTTCTTTCTGCACAGTTTAAATGGACGGCTTGTTCGGCGAAGGCTACGTCATATTGCCTCGAGGTAGGGTATAAAATGCTTATTTTCCTTGTTATTTTGAGCCTTCCTTGCACAAAGTCATTTATTGTTTTTTTTTTCTTCTTTTCAGAACATCATATTTTCACTTTCTCATGAGGTCTTGTAGTTCTGCAATTTGCTGCATATTTCTTCCTCTTTCTTTATACTTAGAATGTCATATATTTTAAATCTAAGACATGTATGTCTTGTTTCTGGAATTCTTTTTTCGGCTGGCATCTTTCCCGTGTAGCGGAAGATTTACCATTATTTTCTACCATTTATAGTGACCGGCTTGAGAAGCCAACAAGCTATTAATGTAAGATCATGATTGTCCACTTAGAAAAGAAAACTACTTTAATCCTCCTATTCGAATTTACCTGATCCACTTTGCTTTGGGCCTTTCCAAATGATTGACACACTTAGTAGTTAATACGTATAATTCTACTCCTTACCTCTCTTTACAAAATACAAGAAGTCAATTTTAATTTTGATATTACGATTTACAATATCTGTTATTAATACTTCAATATAATCTTCCTACTTTGGTTTCTATAATATTTTTCCTTTTCAACTTTTTTTTTTGAGAATTCGTCCTCGATGCTTTACTCTGTGTCATTGCTAATACTTAACAGTTTAGTTCTGATCTTCCATTTGTGATCCTTTTCTTGGATGTTTTTACCAGGAAGCAATTCTTTTAGCCTATTCTGTTTACTTTTATGTTTTCCTATAAGCTGCCTTTCTTTCTATGTGGTTTCTGCACTACTGCATCTTGTCTAGTAAATATTCACTGCAGAAAAAACCAGATGCTTGAAAGTCAGCCAAATTGTTAATATCCTGACCACGCTTGGTTGAGATTTAAAATCTCTTTCTGCTGTGGAGGAACATATTCTGATTAAGGTTAGAGTTTTGAACATTTATAATCTGCTAGACCAATGAAGATGGTTGTAAAATAACGCATGATAATTTAATTCCTGTGGCCAGGAAAAAGTATTTACCCTTGTCAGATAGTTTGAAAGTGCTTTTTTATCAAATTTTGACATGAACAATAATGTGAGCAGATTCATCCTCCTGCCCGCAAACATGTATAGCTCTTATTTTATTGTGTGAATCTGGAGTCAATATCTGAAAATAGATCCTGAAGCTATCTCACTGTTTGAGACACTAATCCTTGACAATGCATTTTATTTTGTAGAAAAGAACTTCCTTGTGTTACTGGGGCATGAATATCTTGAATCACTATGTTTTTTTTTAAAGTACTATATCATTGACTTGAATCTAATTGAAGTTATGTCAAGGGACAATGGAACAAATCCTTTTAACATCGACCAAGTCACCTAGTCAATTTTTCTCATTCTGAACCCTGAATTGGTATTTGCTATTTTAAGGATGATAGTTTCCTATGTTGTTTGGTGATGTAATATAACATAATTCAAAAACTCTCTCCTATACATTTCATATTAATGTATGATTTTATTACCAGGGGGACTATCATCCACAAGAAGTACTTGTATGGATCAGCTACATTGCTTCCACTGTCATCATTTTTCATGGTATTGATACACATATTTATGAAACGTCAAGTCTTTTATTTAGTCTTTCTCTTTGTGATCATTTTGAGATGTATCTTTTTCTTACTTGCACCTCGTTTTATGTGATCCTCTTGATTTATAATGTTGTGATTCTCTTGTTTTTCTCAATTTATTTTCATGTCATGCAGGTGCTACCCTTGCCTAATATACCTTTCTTTTGGGTCTTGTTTCGGACGTACTCTCACTGGAGAGCTCTTCAGGTTAATAATGTTTTGAACTGATTAAAATGTTGACAAATGCTGCATGCCTTTAATAGTGGAAAGATGTAAATAGTTCCTCTTTGTTGTAGCAAAACTAGTCATACATACATACACGCACATGCTCATATACTGGGATCACAATTATAGAGTCCATTAGATTCCATTTCATCGCACAATTCTCTTTTCATTTGTCCAGTCACATTTCTTCCCCATCCATCCACTTCTTTAAATCATTTAGCCCTGAAGTTTAATGTGTTCTATATGAACAACTGTCCTCTCAGCTCCAAACAAGTGAGGCTGGCTATATGATCCTCATAGACCATGTTATTCCCCATTTAAATTCATCCCAGGTTGGCATTATACAAAATAAAAAAAAAAACTGAAAGGTACTAGATGTTTAATGTGTGTCCCCTAAAATTCGATAAGTGCTTACTTCATTAAAAAATAAATAAATTGATATATGGTTACACCTTACAGAGTCTTGTTATTGATTTTGTAGTAACTATGTTGCTTTGGTATTTTATCTTCTTTTTGTAAGAGCTCCTGCTGTTCCGGTTGCTAATTACCTTTATGTTTTTGGATCTTCAGGGAAGTGAAAATCTTCTTCGATTAGTTACAAACAGCTCCCATCAACAGAAGTCAGATAAAGGAACAACAGACAAGAGTGCAAATATAAAAGACAACTGCATTAGTTCACCATGGGTAGAGTATCAATTGGAACTTAGCTGAGACAATTATTAAAATTTTCTTATCTTCCTTTGGTTCTGCTTCCTTTCTGCAGGTGGATGCATGCATCGTTAATCTTTTGTACATCATATTCTAATTTGTCCGACTAATAGAACTCAACTAGGAAAATTGCCAAAATTTTCTTGTCTTCCTTTCTTTGCTGCTTCCTTTTCAGCAGTATTTCTCTAGTCACCCTCTTGTTGGATATAATGTGTTAATATGATTGTTCCTTAAGTCTGCACATATACCTTTATTTAGATAGATGCATGTAAAAAAGAAGTTGGGAGATGCATGTAAAAATAAGTTGGGCAGATCCATGCATCATTTATCTGCATCATCAAATTAGTAGTGTTTTGCCACACACTTATGCTCTTAAAACCTGTTCTTTTTTTCAATTTAGGTCTCTCTCCCCCTCTCTCATTCTCTTTATTGAGTTGTTCTATTATGTGACACTTATCCTTCTATTCTTGTTTCCATGTTTTCAAAGCATGTTATTGATGGATTATCTTGTAGCTAATGGTTGGAGTCATTAATTTGTTTATGCTGCTTTCGGAAGTTGCCTGTGTAATCCATATTAACTGCAGTCTTTGCATTTGGTGGCATTCACAGGTATTATTGCCATCAGAAGACCTTCAAAAGCTTATTCAATCTGAAGAATCTAATGATGGTTTAAGTGAGCCAACCATATCTGATATCTGCCAGAGATTTAACTTGAACACAATGGATGTTATCAAGTACAAACACTCACTGTAGCTGACTTTTCCCAAGCGCTGCAAGTCATTCTGTGGCAATCTTGAAAGAACAGGTCATGAGAGTTTGATTGATTGATTGAAGCAGCTTCCCAACCCTATAAGACTATGGGGGAACCGAGAGATTCATATTACTCTTCGCAGCTACTTCAGGAGTACTCAAGAAATTGTTTTTCTCCCCTACTTTCTATGAATGCTGGGAAGCTGACCTGGTTCAATAAATTCTGCCTCTATACATTTGTTCCCTGCTGACATGTCTTGGAAGTGGCTAGATGAAAATGACAAAACATTAGGACAAAATACCTGCATCCACTGTCACTAACATACATGTTACCTATAGGTTTCTTTGTTTCAGTTACCAAGTTTCCTGCAATAATATCTTTCTAGACTCTTATATCCTAGTGTAGTGCACTGCAAAGCTATAAACCTTCATTTTGTTTTAGTGATTGTGAAGAAGCTTAGTTTCAAAATTGTGGCTTCATACAGACCTAACCTGTATTAGAGCATTTAGGTGCTTAACTCTGAATTTTGGATGTAATTGATAGCTTTAAATTCAGATGTGCATGAGACTAAACCAACTTCATTCGAGAATATGAATGCTTGAACATCGTTTAAATTTGTCTCATAAGATATCTTATTTGAAACATGGTGGGTTTTGTTGCAATTTGCCTCGACCCATATTGTGACAACCCTTTCCTGCCTCTTACGGTCTTTAATAGGTCGTTTGGTAGAGTGTATAAAAATAATGTTAAATAGAGTGTATTAGTTATACTTGTATTAGTAATGTTTGCGTTAATTATAGATAGAATAATTTTATGCATTGTTTGGTTTGATGCATTAAAAATAGCAGACATTGCATTAAAGAATTTATTTACAAAGATACTTTTCACATTTATGGTGGAAAAGACGTAAAAAAGATTTTGAGGGACAATTGTGTCTTTAATAATGCTAATGTATGCATTAAAATCATTTACTAATACCTTGAAATCTATGATACTAGTAATACACAATAGAATGCATTAGTTAGACATAGTATGAAAAGTGCATCAAACATGATATTACTAATACAAAGAGTTAATGCATGCATTATTTTTCCTAATATACTCTACCAAACGACCCCTTACTTTTTAAAAATTATAACCCCACATTAACAATGAAGAATGAAATAAATATAAATAAAATAATAATAAAAAAGTGAATATAAGAAAAACAATATTCGTTTTTCTCATTTAGGACTTGTCTTTACTTTAATATTTTGCAAGAGAGAAACCCTAAAAATACTCTCAAACTTGACAGGAATTATTAGTTTCATTCTTAAACTATTGATAGACTTAAAAACACCCTTCAACTTAGCAAACTAAGCTTAGATAATTCGTGTCAAAGTTTGAGGGTGATTTTAGGGACGAAACTAATAGTTTGATTTTGTTATTTTACTTTATCTTTGGAGTGTGCAACAATTTTTTATTACTTGAAATAGTTGAAAGAAAAGTGGTAATATCTAAGTATATATAAACTACAAAAAAATTGGGATGATTGTAAAAAAATTTAATTCTGATTATATATTATAAAATATTCAAAAAAAATAAATTAAAATAACATAATTTTCAAAAAATAACGGACCCAACTGTCTCATTAACACCTACAACCGGTATCTGTCAAGTTAACCTCTGCAGTACTAGACTTGTATTCCTAGAGCGGCCCCAAATCCATATTGTCCTCATCAAATTTGCAAAAGGATTTCCTAATTTGATTTCTGTTTGGATTACATACAATTTTCCTCTATATATAATCAAGTTTAACCTCAAATACAACATTATACACCCATCACTACCACTATTAAGTTGAAAAATAACACATTATACCGAAACACTCAAAACTTCAAATAAGAAAAAATGACTTGTTGTGACAAAACAGAAAACCCAATTTCATATTATTCAAGAAATCCTGATCCCTATGATTTAATAGATTTATTTCAAAAGATGTCTTTTCTTACCGTTAAAACTGGAAAAGACGGTTCGATGAAGGCACAAAGGTGCGTGGTTTGCCGGAAGAAAGTGGGATTAATAGGGTTCAATTGTAAGTGCGATGAAGTGTTTTGCGGGAATCATAGGCATCCAGAGGACCATGCATGTGCTTTCCGTTTCAAGTCTGTAGGACGTAGAGTTTTAGCTAAGCAAAATTTACTATGCAAAGCTGATAAACTCAAGGATAGGATCTAAAAGTTGTTAATGTAATTATGTACCAAGGTTTTGATTTGGTGTTTTTCTAGATTAATATTTTAGTCTAATCATCCCAAATTGAATGTATAATTAGAGGTAATGTGTACTTATCTGATATGAAAAGATATTAATTCATATTAAAATATAATTTATTTATATTTGAAACATGGAGGGTCGTCTGGTTGGGAATAACTTATATCAGGATTAGTTATTTTGGGATTAACTATCCTGGGATAAGTTTATCTCATCACTATGGTATAAATGGTGGGATAAATTATCACAAATTTGACAACAAAACAAGATACTAAAATTTTATCCCTTCACTATTTTTTTATCTCTTGACTATTTATTTTTATCGCTCAAACGACCCCTTACAGTCTTAGGGATCGTTTGGTAGAGTGTATAAGAATAATGCTAAACAAAGTGTATTGATAATGTTTTCATTAGTAATAATGCATGTATTAGTTATGCTTGCGTTAATTATATATAGAATATTTTTATGCATTGTTTGGTTTGATGCATTAAAAATAGTATGCATTGCATTAAAAAAATTATTCACAAAGATACCCTCCACATTTATGGTGGAAAAGATGTAAAAAAGGTTTTGAGGGGCAATTGGGTCTTTAATCATGCTAATACATGTATTAGAAACATTACATTACTAATACCTAGAAATCTATGGTATTAGTAATACACTCCTTAATACACAATAGAGTGTGCATTAGTTATACATATCATGAAAAAATGTACCAAACAAAGTATTACTCCCTCCGTCCATCTTTATTTGCCTCCTATTGACTAAGCACAAGAATTAAAAAATAGTAAATGATAGGGGTAATTTTACCAAACCACATTTTGACTATAATAAATATAATGTCTTGAAAAATGTAATAGAGAAATGATTATAATTAATGATGAGAATAAATTAAAAACTAAGTGTAAAACTAATTTCATAAACTGGACAAGTAGGTTAAGGAATCTGTAATTCTTCAAGAAGACGAGACATGAATCTCTTAGTTCGAGAAATCAAAATAAGGGGCTCGAACTGTTGGACATTTCAAAATAGTAATATACAAATAAAGATGGACAAAGGAAGTACTAGTACAAAGAGTTAATGCATATATTATTTTCCCCAATACACTCTACTAGACGATCCCTTACTTTTTAAAAATTATATAATCCCACATTAACAATGAAAAAGGAAATAGATATAAATTAAAAAAATGAAAAAGTGAATATAAGAATAACAATATTCGCTTTTCTCGTTCAGAATTTGTCTTTACTTTAATATTTTACAATATTAATAGTTTTATTAAGTTATTTTATTTTATCTTTGGAGAGTGCAACAATTTACTTGAAATAGTTGAAAGAAAAGTGACAATATCAATCAATTCATGAACTAATAAAACATAAGAACATACATAGTTTTGAATAGAAGAATAAGTTAATGCTCGTAAACGTATCTTGTTTATCACAATTATTTTTTAAAGACTATTTAAAACTTTGTTAAGGTTGACAAATTTTTAAATCTGCACTGCTCCTCCTTGTCCACTCAGACACTTGTATGATTACAAATTAGAAATCAAACTTCATAACTAATCTAACTCATCTTAGGTACCAAAATTCGCAAACGTAAACGTAATTTTATTTTTTTGATGCTCTTGAATTTCAATTAGAATACGTCAATTTTAATTATCTTTATTCTTCATCTTCACATAGTATAGACAAACCAATATCTTGACGAATTCACACCTACAATTTCAACTTCAGATCTACATATCTGAAATTGATTTTTAGGTAGCTAAATTTTACTTTTTTTTGTAATTTTTACATATTCTTTAAAGGAAATTACATAGATATACTAGATTAAGAAAATATTTAATATTTATAGCCATAACAATTTATTTTCGCTGAACACTTATAATACAGTTTTAATTCGAACTATTTATAAAACATATCTAATACAAGTTTCATTGATGGATAATACATTGTGTCAATTTTTTACCAAACAAGCACAATATATTTTAAAACACTTATAATATATTTATATTGCAAATTTATCACAGTATTACTATATATTTCTATAAATGGTAATAAATAAAAAAGTATCGCTAAAATCAGTAACTATTTATTAAACGGATCCGCCTAAGTAATTTTTTCTTCTTTAAATAAGGACCCTAAAATGGCTATTTGTGCACTTGTGCCTTCTTTTCAATAAAATATTTTAGGGAAAATTACATATATATATATATATAAAATAAAAATAAAAAGTTTACAAAAAAAGTTGTCTATGTTTTATTTACTTAAAAAATAGCCCCAAATCAGCAAAACTATACATGACTATACAATATAGTTATAGAAAATATACACTGCTATACAATGTATATTATTTATACATGAACTATACATTAAATATATATTATGATACACAAATATACACTGACTATACATGCTTGTACAACGAGGGCTGAATGCCCAAAATTATAACAAATAGCCAAAGGTCAGCCGAATGACTATTTTTCGTAATTAAAAAAAAAGATTATTTTTTGTATAAATAATTTTTCTCAGTGGCTTGTGGACGTAATTATCCCGATATTATTTTACTATATATCCGTTGGGCCCAAAAGAAGATGACGGGCCGATTTGGATATACCCGGCCCAACAACCACATGTACCGGGTTTTATAAAAGCGAAGAGATCTCGTTGTTCTTATACTTTCCTTGCTGCTTCTTTCTCAAGAAATTGTTTGAAATACAGATCTTTTTGTTCTTTGCGATTTGTGAGAAGAACGAACACATCTGAAATCTATGGCACCCGCAGCAGCCGATGTCGAAGATGAGATCAAGGACGAGAAGAACCCTCCGCCACTTGATGAAGATGATATTGCTTTACTCAAGACTTATGTACTCTTTCTTTCCCTAATATTTAACCCTAATTTTTCATTATTGGCTCTACCTGTTGCTTTTAATTCACTTTGAGCTGTTAATTTTTCGTTTTCCTCTGTTGATTAATTGAGATGGTACAGAATGTTGCACAATTATTAATTTTTGTTCTGTTACTGTGGATTTGAATTAGAAGAATGCTAGAGCTCTTGAAGGTAGTGATTTCTGTTTATTTGGGTTTAGGCGGAAGTTTTTTTTGGTATGGATGTGTGCAGCATCTCTCATTTTGGTTATGCTCAAAAACTTTCTTAGGTTTTCAATCAAATGACACGTAAAATGTTGGGGGAATCTTAGTAGCTCAGTTGGTTGGATTACCTGGCTACCTTGACCTTGACCTTGACCTTGTTGGTGAGGGTTCCACTATCCACCTTGTAATCCCCTCCCCTTTTCCTCTTTTGAAGACATCGAACATGTTCCTCTTCTCGTCTTTAGTATCAACAGCTCATCTTGAACCTACTTAAATTCAGCTTATCTGGGAATTCCCCTCTCTTACGTCTCAGTCAAGTGAATTGGTTGAGGGAGCATAGACCTATGGATAATTCGATTGTCCCAACTAAGACGGAGTCAATGGGAGAAATCAAGTCAGTCAAGGTGTATGCCTTAATGGGAAGTAATTTTGTCCCTGGGTATAGATCCGGCCTATCTAGTAACTGCCTCTAAAGTAATGTTTGGAGTATCAACATAGGGGCCTTGGTTGTCCCTTGCCACCTCTCTGACAAGCCTTTGAGCAGTCAGGTGTGCTTGAACGAATATGCTGCCATACTTGTGAGACTTGCAACCAGGGTTTCTCATAGGATAAACTAAAACTTTTTATGGTCCAAGAGGATCCATAATATTACTTATGTTGCATTGCTCTTTTTGCTTTTCTTTTGTGCCTTCTAATTTGTATTTTGTGGCGTAGAATTGATTTTTTTTTTTTAAAATATTACATTTAAGCTCTTCTTTCACTTTTAGGAATGAAAAAGCCAATACAATTCTTTCCATATAACTACATGCCATGTTTGTGAGGCAGAAACATATCATAGTTATTAAAGCTCTGCTAATATGAGATACACTTGTATCTGAACTATTCTTGTGCAAATTTGGTGAACTGCTGCAGGGCATGTGTGGTCCATGTGATCTTTCTGTTCCTTGTGTGTTGATTTCTGTTCTTATGCTTCTAGTGAGAGCTCTTATCCTCCTACGTAAGCTCAATCGGCCGCTTTAGCTGATTCCCATTCTATTGAGCTGATGCTGGGAGCTCAGTAGGTTTATGTTACTCTAGGGTATTGATGCTCTTCTGTTAAGCACGGATAAGTTACCTTGGTTAATTGTGCCACTCATTAAAAATAGGATCTAAATAGATTGTTTTTGATGACTGAGAAATCCGTCCAAGGCCAATCCTTAAGACCAATCGTTACCTTCAAAGCTTGGGGATAATGACCTGCCCTTCTATCCTTCTCCGCTGAAATAACAAACTTAATTGGTATAGCACAGGGATTAAACCTCTGGCCTAGATCTCAAGTCCCTCCACCTTTACCACTTGAACTAAGGTATGAGGTCAAAAAATATAAGAAATATGCTTATTTATCTTTTTTGTTTTTTTGAGAAATTATTCAGTTGTAAGAAGAATTGAATAAACCACCTTCAATTTTTCTTGCTGATTCAGATTGGGAGGTATCAGATTGAATCAATGAGGTGCACATGTGTTAACTCTAGGCCTTATTCATAAGTACCTCCTGCTTGCTAGCTTTTTGGTACAAATGACCCTTCTGCATGAAGTACATGATGTAGATGAAATGCAAGATATGAATGGGTTGTAGTGCTGGCTCAGTTGAAGTTCACAATTTATAAATTATTTTCCTTGCCTATCAATTAAGTATAATGATTTTTGCAGGGCCTGGGACCTTATTCGACCAGCATAAAGAAAGCTGAAAAGGAAATCAAGGAAATGGCCAAAAAGATAAATGATTTATGCGGTATGTTTGTTATGTCTGTTGTTGATTTTGTATTTGATTATGCAAAAGAAACTTCTTTTTGTTTTTGGTAAACCTTGTGTTTCGTTGTTGTACATTCTCGTGAACTACATCTTAAATAATTTACCATAGGTATTAAGGAGTCTGATACTGGGCTAGCTGCACCAAGTCAATGGGATCTGGTTTCTGATAAACAGATGATGCAGGAGGAGCAACCCCTTCAGGTGTGTTTCATGGGAATACAGATCCATTGCTCTTCTAATACTCAGGTGCATTGAAGCTTTAATTGAATTCTTTTGGAGCAGGTTGCCAGATGTACAAAGATAATTAGCCCCAACACTGAAGACGCAAAATATGTGATAAATGTCAAGCAAATTGCGAAGGTATGCGTCATGTCTTTCCAACATAGTATTGTGTTCAATTCTAGCTTCTAGCAACACTTCTACTGGTGAATGTATGGGTATCTGGAAGGAGGGTGCCTGGGAAGCCAGGTTTACTGTTAAAACTGGAGATTCAAAATCTATTTCTGAGCTAAACATATGGAATGTTTTTCTTTAAACAAGGCATAAGATGGTGTGAAGATTGATAATTTTGAGTTTCAATTTAAACATGTGTAAAATCTTGTTATCATGGTAATTGTAAAATATCTAAGTTTTGCAATCTGTCTTCTAAGAGAACAAATTGATATTATAAATTGGACATTTTCCATTTTTTTTTGGACGAGTGTTGTTTTCAGGGTTATTATGTCTTCATCCTGGAAGGTTTTTTTACCCTTTATCTTTGGGGTTGGGTGTGTGTTTTTAGCTATCACAGAAGTTTTCGCAACATTGTTTGTTGGATTTGCTCTTTAATGAAAGGACTCTGATCACCTTTTTTTGACTATGCTCATTTTATTCCTGCAGTTTGTTGTTGGATTAGGTGACAAAGTTTCACCGACAGATATCGAAGAAGGCATGCGAGTCGGGTAGATTCTTATTGCTCTCTCTCTCTCTCTCTCTCTCTCTCTCTCTCTCTCTCTCTCTCTCTCTATCTATCTATCTACATACATACATACATCCCCAAAAGAATAGATCTCCTGAAGTGGTATTCTAAAGCAAAGGAAGTTACTGTCTTTTTGATAGCTGTGTTTGAGAGTCATCTGTCATGTTGCACAAGCTTGAGATTGTCAAGGAAGTGGGTTACTGCAACATAAGGATCCCCTAGAACATAGTGATCTTAGCATCTTACTGAGAACGGGTGAGGATTTGCAGACACTAGTTATCCATTGCTTTATCGGGGATGATTATCTGGAACATTCACCTCATGTGCTTACTCAATTCCTTACTGTTTCTCCACTTAATCTCAGTACTCATCTTCTTGATGGATGGATGAAGAAACACTATAGGCGCGTCATCTAATTTGATTGGTGGAATCACCTAATCTGATACAATGTATCCCTTTTTCTTATTGTTGGGTCTCAAAGCTCGACATTTGTGCTTTATGACAATATTAAAGTGTTAAAATCCTTCTGGATGGAGTTGCGTTGCTTAATTTTCTTTTAGTATTGGGTGTGTTAGAGATTCTCACACTTTATAGGTGGAACAAAGAAAAACTTTACTGTATATAACAGTAATGAACTAGCCAATGCTTCTGCTTTACCAAGTCTTGTCAGTCTCTCTAACCATTGTTATTGTTGCAGGGTTGATCGGAATAAATATCAGATTCAAATTCCATTGCCTCCCAAAATTGATCCTAGTGTTACCATGATGACTGTTGAGGAAAAGCCTGATGTGACATATAATGATGTTGGTGGATGCAAGGAGCAAATTGAAAAGATGCGAGAGGTATTCATGATTGTATATTATTTATTATGTGTCTGACTCTGGCCTTGTTCTGTTTAAAATTCATGGTATTGTATAAGTTGATTGATATTTTTGCCTGCTCAATGAAAATTTTCTTTCAACTACAGGTTGTTGAGTTGCCCATGCTTCACCCTGAGAAATTTGTGAAACTTGGAATTGATCCCCCAAAGGGTGTTCTCTGCTATGGACCTCCTGGCACTGGGAAAACACTGCTTGCTAGAGCAGTGGCAAATAGAACAGATGCATGCTTTATTCGTGTTATTGGCAGTGAGCTTGTTCAGAAATATGTTGGTGAGGGAGCTAGAATGGTTCGTGAGCTGTTTCAGGTGAGAAGTAACCATGTTGGCAACTTGTTTAGCAAGTTGTTGTAGTTTGATTGCTGACTAGCTTTTTGGTATGGCAGATGGCGCGCTCTAAGAAGGCATGCATTGTCTTTTTCGATGAAGTAGATGCCATTGGAGGTGCAAGATTTGATGATGGTGTAGGTGGAGACAATGAGGTTCAGCGCACCATGCTTGAAATTGTGAACCAACTGGATGGATTTGATGCTCGGGGGAATATTAAGGTTCTCATGGCCACCAATAGGTTAGTGTGTTCTTTGTTTTAGCTTTTCGTTCCAGTAGTCTCTTTTGTGGGTTGTAGTTGCTGGGACAACTTTTGGTGATTTATTTGCAGCATGATAACTGAGTGCTTCAAACTGGGTGTTATTCATCGCTATTGTATTTGGTGGCTAATTACTGTAATGCATTTTGTTTTTGTTTGCAGGCCTGATACACTTGATCCAGCATTGCTACGTCCTGGACGTTTGGATCGCAAAGTTGAGTTTGGTCTACCTGATCTCGAGAGTAGGACCCAGATATTTAAGATTCATACTCGGACAATGAATTGTGAGCGCGATATTCGATTTGAACTTTTGGCACGTCTCTGTCCAAACTCTACAGGTAATCTCATACGCATTGACATATAATGGAATGCCTCATTTATATTGCTTCAGAAGTGCATATCAAACATCAATTTCGTATTTGATCTTGTGCACAATGTTCTATTGTAGAGCTCTTTCTCCTGATTATGGTGCCCTCCCTTTTAAGTCTGCCCAAGTATAATAATCTTCTTGAAGGGGAAGTTCTACTGCATCTGAAGTCAATTTTATTATTTAATTTTTTAATTCTCAAAACTTTGTACATATTTCAGAAATTATTCAATTCTACAGGATTTCACAAGTTTCGAGAATTTAAATTTACAACCTGACGTTTTATTTACCAAACATAGTCCGGTAATTTAAAAAAAAATTATTTTCAAGTTTGCTCCTTGAACATTGCTCAATTTACCAATGAAACCTTACATCTTAATTGTCGTGCTGAGTCAAAATGAGAGGAAGGAAGAACTTCAACATGTATAATTTTCCAAAAAAAAAACCTCCAACTGTTTTAGGGCAGTCTTTTAATGTAATCTTGAATTGTTCTGTTGAAATCAATATTGGGGTTTACAACATAATGGGTGCCTTGAGCCTAGTGTCACGGACTTAGAACTTTGCTAAGACTCTTGTGCGACTCTAGTTTCCTCCCCTTTTATAAGATCAAGTGGTGGGCCGTCACACTAGGGTCTATATAACATCTGTACCTCTGAGGTATGGGCGAGGTTTGCGTACACTCAATCCTCAAACCCCACTTTGCGGGAGAACTTAGATTTTACTTGGTTTGGTACCCACAATGTTAGATGGGTTTATATAAATAGGAATTTTTTCTTTTTGAAACTATTATCAGTAGGAGTTTTAGGGCGAGTATTTACAGAATGAGATCTCTTTGAGCTTGTTCATTGACCAGTTAAAAGCCAAAGTTAAGGTTGCTGGACCCAAAGGAGAATTTTGGAAGAGGTTGATATTTTAGTTGAGTTTGATGTTTTGAAGAGTGAAAAGTGGCAATAAATTAGCTTCTTTTGCGGCCTTTATGGCATTTAAAACAATATGTTGAAGTGATGGTGGCAAATATGGAGGTTTAGGTTTACTTTCATGTAAAGAGAAGTGATAATTTCACTTGTATTTATTTGTGGACAAGTACAATTTCACTTATATGTCGTCATCAAAAATAATTTCACATATATGTATCACTTGAATTTTCAAAAAATTGTCGTAGTAAGATATACTAATACGATAGTTGGGGGCTCACCTTTGAGGTTTTCATTGATTTCGTTTTTTCCAGGAGCTGACATAAGAAGTGTTTGCACGGAGGCTGGAATGTATGCTATTCGAGCAAGGCGGAAAACTGTTACGGAGAAAGACTTTTTAGATGCCGTCAATAAGGTCATTAAAGGATATCAGAAGTTCAGTGCAACACCAAAGTACATGGTCTACAACTAATTGGACTACTTTCTATTTGGTACAAACAATCAAGACTTGGCAGGAATGGAGTGACATTGCTATTTTCCATTTAGTTATCCTGTGTACTCAATTTGACGATTAATGCTACCCGCAAAGATTTTATTACCCGTTTATTCATCTCTCGGTACTGTTTGTTGCCAACAAAGATGCAGGCCCAACTTCTGCCTTGTAATTCCTGATGATTTGGTGTTTTGAGTTGAAATCTAAGAGCTGTAATGATAGCTAGCTTCCCTCTTTACTTAATTTGATTTCATTTCCGTGATGTTGGCTTCTGCTGTCAGCACTTGTGTTTGTCAAGGTAGGTATCTTATTGGCAAAGTAGGTCTGTTATTATCGTGCTAACATTAAGCAATACTGGTGTCGTAATCTGCCTTGTTTTTTCTATCTTCTGTTTGCATTCAACAATTTTGCAAGCAACGCTATTTTCCCAGTTGTTCACTCAATTAGACTCCTTAAAGTTCATACGCATTCTCAGTGGCGTTGTAATTGCTTAGTGTGAATGAACCTTCGCCAGAAAGGTAGGTGCAAAACTGGTAGTTATTTTGTAGTAGTATAAGCAACACGCACGTAAAAACCTCTTTCTCAATACAAGTAGTGGTATCCATTCATGTATGTGTTAATAATATTCTGTATGAACAGAGATGATTTATGCGTGTTTTGTAGGGTGATCAGTGAGAAGCAGATCAGGTAATTTATGATATTTTAGCATATGGTATTAATCGAATATGACTGCACTGAACAAGATATTGCTGGGCTGATCAGCATCAGGTGATCTCCCATAGCAACAAATAGTTGAAGAGAATTATTTGTGGCAACACTCAGCAGGTCTTGAGCATATTGCTTCGGTCCGGATCATTACTGTAGCCTCTTGCTCATGTTTGCTCGTTGCACTAGCCGGACTAATGCTTGAACCACTTCAGACATGGGTGGCCGGAACTCAGGCTCAAGCTGACACAACATACAGAAACCATTGAGATAGAATGTTATTGTAATTTGTTGAACACATGGCATATATCAAATTTATTATTTGGAATAACTCTGTACGAATAAACTACCAATGAAATGTTATGTCATGTTCAAGACTACAAGTTTCAAATGTCAAGTGATATGAATTTTGTACCTGAACACAGAGAGCAATAACATCAGCAAACCGGGAAAGTGATTTGACAGAATATTGTCCAGTGAGAGCTGGATCAACCATCTTTTCCAGGGCATCAATATCATAGAGCTGAGGGGTTGCCCATCTAACTAAAGACTGTTCAGATCTTGGTCTTGAGCTGAGTAGAGAAGAGCATGCCTACTTTAGTACTATTTGTTTTCCACAGATTTGGGTTTGAAAACATTAAATAACATTTACCTATCGAAAGGCTTTCGTCCAGAAAAAAGTTCCAACATAACAACTCCAAAGCTGTATACATCACTCTTTGTAGTACACTTTCCAGATGTAGCAGCTTCCGGTGTGCCATATCCAGACTCTATATTATGGTTCAATCCCTATAGGGAGCCAAAGAAAAGGTTCCAAGTTGAAGCCATTTAGAAGATACTGATATGTAGCTCAAGGCAAAAAAACAGATTTATGAACTGTTTACCTGATCTGCATCAGCCATAAGGTTAGCCAACCCACTGTCTGATACATGAGGATTGAGATCAGCATCAAGTAAAATATTTTCAGATTTTATATTTTTATGAACCATAGATGGAGAACAAGCTTCATGTAGATACCTGCAAATTAAACAATGCTTAGATTTAGCAACTAGAATAAACCTACTCATAAAAAATGGAGATCACTAATATCAAACTCAAGATGTCCTCAGGGCTTTGAATAATGGTGTAAGGGGTCCTATGGTAGATGGTTACAGTAATGCAGGTATTAGTATTATAGGGATTAGTTATGAAGGGATCTATGTATTCATTTTTTTTAGGAATAAATTATGCAGAGTTTAATTATTCATGTGTATGTTATTCCATCTTCCATCCTACACAAAATAATTACATAGATTCCCTAATAACTTATATATTTGTGGGTTTCTAAATAGTAAACCAAACACCATATTAATTTTACACAATCCTAAGCAACTACCAAATATAGTACTCCCTCCGTTAAAAAGGAATGACCTACTTTCTTTTTTGGTCTGTTTAAAAAAGAATGACCTATTTTCTTTATTGACAAAACTTTAATTTCAACTTTCCACGTGACATGTTTAAGACCACAAGATTAAAACATATTTTGATACATTTAACATAACTTTAATTTAGGATCACAATATTGAAAAGTTCTATTTATTTTCTTAATCTTCGTGCAGATCAAATCAGGTCATTCATTTTGAAACGGACGAAGTATTACTTATGCAAGATTTATACATGAATAGTATTTCTCCTAACCAACAATCAAACGACCCCTCAAAGCACAATGTGTGATGTGTGGGTTAGGTGCACATCGCAAGTCTGAACCTTGTATCAGACAAAAGTCCAAGTGGAGAACGGTGGAGGGTGGAGGGGGTTATTGTTCACTGAGTTTGAATCATGCATCATTGGCTCTCAGAGATTTCTCAATTATATGTATCATCATCATATCATATTATATTAAAAGTGGGAAGCTCTAAACTCAAAAGTTGGATTACCATTTTGCCCCTATACTTAATTAATCAATTATTTAAATAAATAGTAAAAATTAAAACCAAAAGACATGATCCCTAGCTCATTAAACAATAATGTAATGTCAAA
>JBCEWC010008254.1:0-20237 GCA_038996855.1 Solanum aculeatissimum | reverse complement strand
TATTCTCAAATAATTCAAGTGAGAAAATAGCAAATATGATGATAAAATTATTATTCTCCTAACTAGTTAAAAGTCACAATTTGTTTTTAATTTTGATCTAATTACACGAAATATATAAAACATTTCATAATAATTCAAGGGTATAATTGAAAAAAGCTTTTTGTAGAGTTTTAAACCAAACACAAGATTAGATAGAAAATAATGTACCAAACACTTGATAAAAAATAATTCCTGCATTACTAATCCCTGCATTACTAATCTCTGCGTTATTCATTTTTGTACCAAACGACCCCTTAGTAAGAAATTAACACATCACCCTCAAATTGACACTTCACAATATAAATTCGAATTAATCGAACTTCAAAAGGAGTCCAAAAAAATAAATTAAAGTAGAAGCATTAATGCCAAAGATGAAGAGGTCTACGACTTAACAAATGTTGGTTCATTTGCTGTAAATAAAATTGTGCATTTGTTAAATGCACATATTCTTGTTTGCATATAACACTATGTCATACGAAGCAGTCATTTTACCGCTACCAACACATTATCCAAGCTCATTACAAAATAAAAAATAGTTTTAATTTTAAAACTTGTTTTAAGCAATTTTTTTTTAAAAATATTTTAAATTTTTTAAAACTAATCAAATATGAATTATCATTTGCGAAATTCTGGATAAACATTAAAATTTACTGTGATTTGCAATTATATTTTTGGTAATTTTACTTTTTTAACCAATTTTAATTATAATTTTTAAATATTTAGCCTAAGTTATTCAAGTTTATGTTAAATTGTTATATGTAACATCACTGCAAATCATATTAACAAGTCTCAAAGATTTGCATCAGCTCAATTCTCTGAAAAATGTCTGGCCGCCGCCATCACCACCAACCACAATCGTCGGAATCGCCTAAGCCACCGGACCCGATCGTCTCAGATGGGCTACCCACGCACAACCCAGCCCCCACATTCAAGGACGTCCTACTGGAAAAAATAAATAATCTAAGCTATGTCTACACCGACCCTCAGATCCAAGGGATGGAGCAAGATAGCATCGATAACCTCAACACGAAAGACACTATATACCTTTCAGGAGAGGACATGGAGAGGCTGTACCAACCGTGGTGGTCATCGATCATCATTAAGGTATTTGGCTAGAGACTTCCCTACATGTACCTCAAGAATAAACTCCAAGACATTTGGGAAATCGACTGAATCCCTCACACTAATCAAACTAGGAAATGACTACCATGTAGTCAAATTCCAAGATAAGGGTAACAGAAACAAAGCGCTGCACGAGGGCCCATGGTTCGTAGCTAAAAATTTCATATCGGTTAGAAAATGGGAACCAAATTTTGTCCCCCAAATAGCATCCATCACCCACACAGCCATCTGGGTGAGGCTACCAAATCTACCCACAGAGTTCTATGATAGCCAACTACTTCAAAGGGTGGGGAAAAAACTAGGCACACTGCTGAAAATTGATGCGTGTACTTCGACAACTTTGAGGGGCAGGTATGCACGAATTTGTGTACAAATTCCCTTTGAAACCCCCGTCAAAGGCAAAATCACAATCGGTATGCAAAAACAGAGAATAGTCTATGAAGGAGAAGGAATCTTGTGCACGCAATGTGGGCGGATCGGTCATACCACCGCCTTATGCACACACAAACCTCATCATAAGGACCCGGAACCAGCTGAGCAGGGAAGCAAGGCAGAACCACCACTGCTGGAGGAGGAAACATGAGAGGTTGTAAAATTTGGGCGGCTGAACGGGCCAAGGTATAGACCCGGAAATCCCCAACCCAATAATGGAGCAAAGGCATCCCAGGAACTGGCCCAATTCCACACCTGGACCTGGAAGAGCCCACGAGGAAAACATAGGACCTCACAAAGCCAGAAATCAAGGAGAGAATGGCAACTAGCTAAGCATTGCTTCACCAACCAAACTCCCAACTAACAAATTCAATGCTTTTAATGGAATTAATGGAAGATCTCTGCCACAATCCAAGGGAGATTCAGACATCCACTGAGAGGATTTTGGCCTTGAACAAAATACTCTCATCCCTGCTTCTTAGCCGAGGAAAGGCCCCATAGAAAATACCAATGCTAGCAATAACGATGGTATTACTAAAAACATTCATTCTCCATCCTCTCTGATACAAAATATCTTCTACACTTTGGAAAATAATCATTGCCCCGACATAGTTGACATGACCACCGAGGTCTCATCAAAAGATCTCCCCAATCCCCTCAAGCACCGATCGGGTAAAGCCCTTTTATTAGAGACATGCAATACCAAAACCGCAATAAACGAAATACAACATGGCAGCCAACCAAGACAGAAATCAGAATACCCATTCCACCCTTACCACTGCACCTCTACTACCGAACCACCAAGCAACTTCTTGGCTAGAAATGGGTCTCAGAGACTATTAACTAACCTTCCACACGATAGTGGAAGGCCGTTAGGTGACAGTTCTTGTCTAAGACCGGACTTACTTGGCATAAATAGTGAAAAAGGGGTTGGACCATGCGATCAACGTTTTGGGGATGAGGATTTGGGAGGAAATGCTCCGAAGGACTGGAATGGTGGGGAACATCAACACCACCAACTCCCTGGAGTTGGGAACCCTCATGAGCCAAACGTTCCTAACTCTCCCCTTCTTCCTTTTCTACCCTTACCTCTCCAACAACCAATTTCTCCAATTTGTCACAAGGACGACGACCAACCCAACTTAGCAGCAAGAAGGAGCCATGACAAGAAACATGGAGAAAGAAACAGAAATGTCAACCTTAGAGTTTCTAAGGCAAAGCAACAGGGAAATGGAGGAGTTATCGACAAACATAGAAGAGAGCTTCCTAGAAGCTTACATGCTGGAGAAGCTACTGATCAAGGAATTCGATGAAGTCATACTATCAGTAATCTTGGTCCAATGTCTGAGCCAGTTGACAACTTGCACCCTAAACATTCGGAACAAGAAGAACGACTCTCCAGCATCAGTGACCCTGAACCCAGTGAAGCCACGCCAGTTGGAGAAAGGAAAGGAGGTACAGGAGTGTTTCCATCATTAAACAATGATGAACTTCATCATATGGAATGCCAAGGGGGAAAATAGCGCCACCTTCCGGAGGAACTGTGAGGCCATAGTCAAGACTCATAAACCAACGCTCCTTGTCCTACTGGAAACAAAGATGGCTGACCACAAGCACCTAATAGAGGTACTAAGATTTGATGCCCACATATAATCACCTGCTGACGGCCTCTCGGGTGGGATTGTTCTCATGTGGAAGGAAGATCTTCTGAAACTGGACAACATCTCCATCTCTCCACAAGGAATTCATGACCTTGTACAGGTACTACCCGATACCCATAGCTGGAGATTTTCTGCTATTTATGCTAGTACAGACTTTCAGAATAGAATTAGCCTCTGGAATAAACTTTATAGCATATTGAAACCTCATTATGTAGACTGGTTAGTTTTGGGTGACTTTAATGAAGTTCTTCATGCTAGTGAGAATCTAGGAGGCAACGCCATTAGTCGAAGTTGATCCAAACACTTCTGGAACTGCCTACAAAACTTTAGTCTAGTGGACCTAGGTTTTAAAGGTCAAACGTTCACATAGACTAACATGAGGTACAAGAACCGCACCCATCTCATTTTTGAGAGGATGGATAGATGCGTTGCTAATGCCCTTTGGATTAATAAGTACCTCAACTCTCTGGTGACCCATCTCCCGAGGACTAAGTCTGACCACTGCCCCCTATTAGTCTTTCTCAATGCTAGAATCGACTTTAACTCTTTAAAGCCTTTTAGACTGGAACCTATGTGGTGTGGTCACCCAAACTTCAGATACCTCATTGTCAATGTCTTCCAGCCAAGCCGAGAGCTCTTAGAGTCCATTAAGCGCTTCCAAGATGATGCTGGGACCTGGAACAAGGAAGTCTTTGGGAGCATTTTTAAACATATGAAAAGGACCGTGGCCAGGCTGGATGGCATCCAAAAGTCCAGTAGTTAATCCACTAGCACCTACTTCTAAGACCTTGAAATAGAACTTAAGGGAGACTATGACAGACTCCTACTGGGCGAAAAGGAATTCTGGATAACTAAGTCCAGAATATCTTGGCTGTGCGAGGGAGATACAAACACAAGCTTTTTCCATATATCCACCCTCACCAGAAGGAGAAGGAATAGAATAGTTGCCTTGGAAATCACTGCTGGCACAGTCCTAGACAACCCCAAGGACATTGAACAATATACTTTCTCTTTCTTCAAAAGCCTGTACACCACTGAACATATTCTAACCCACAAGAGAAATCAAGGAAACTCCCTTTCCCAAATGGACCCTCTTAGAGACTCTGAAATAATCCAAGCTGTCAAGTCCTTCAAAACCCTCAAAGCTCCGGGCCCTGACGGGCTCCACCTCCTCTTCTACCAAAAATACTGGGACATCATTGGAGAACACACTGTGAGTTTCTGCCATATAGTGTTTGATCAAGCTGTCTTTCCCCCAGAGGCCAATTCTACTCCCCTCTACCTGATTCCCAAGTCCCCTGATGTTGTTCACTTAACAAATTTTAGGCCCATTGGACTCTACAACACAATTTATAAAATTGTCACCAAAATAATAGCCAGCAGACTCAAATCCCTTCTTGCTACATGCATAGGAAAAAGCCAGGCCAGTTTCTTAGTCAATAGGAGAGCCTCTGACCATGCCATAGTGGTACAGGAAGTGATCTCACACTTCGGGAAGATGAAAGGGAGAAAGGGAAATATGGCCATAAAAATTGATCTGGAGAAAGCTTTTGATCGCATTGAATGGTCCTACATAAGCGAAACCCTGGAGTACTTCCACATCCCCTGCAAGATGAGGAAGCTCTTAATGTCTTGCATCTCTACCAGTTCCATCCAAGTCCTTATCAATGACAGAACCATCAAGCCTTTTTACCCTACTAGAGGAATACGGTAGGGAGACCCCATGTACCCCTACATATTCATCATGTGCATGGAAATACTTTCAAGATCTATCTAGGAAGTTGTAGACCATAAACTCTGGGACCCCATTAAGATCTGTCACCCAGGACCCGCCCTATCACATCTATTCTTTGCAGATGATCTTACCCTATTCGCTAGGGCTGATGCTAAGAATTGCAAATCCATTGAAAAAATTCTCCACCATTTCTGGAGGATCTCAGGGCAGAAAGTGAACTGCTGGAAGTCTAGAATTGTCTTCTCCAAAAATTATCCCTACTCCATTAAGTAACAATACACCACCATCCTTGGCATTAAGGAAAAGCCCTCGTTTGGCAAATACTTGGGCTTTCCTATCTTCAATAAGCACCCCACTAATGGTGACTTCCAGTATCTTCTCGATAGAATGAGACAAAAATTGACTGGATGGAAGAGGAAAACTTTAAACATGGTAGGGAGAACAGTGCTAGCCAAGGCATCCTTAAGTGGCATCCCCTCCCATGTCATGATCTACATTAAGATCCCAGAGGCGATTGTAATGTCCATAGACAAAATTACCAGGGATTTCATTTGGGGATCATCATAGGAGAAAAGGAAGCTACACCTCCTCAACTGGGATACACTAACTACCCGAAAGGAATTGGGAGGCCTGAGCATCCACAAAATAGCTGACAGGAATAAGGTCATTCTCAGTGGCCTAGCTTGGAGGCTGACCACTGATTTAAGTACACTTTAGAGCACAGTCTTACATAACAAATACAGAGGGCACCCTCTAAATAGAGCTGGTAGAAATCCTGTTTCCAGAACATGGAAAAACATACAAGAGGGTTGGAACAACATCTCAAGAGCAATAAGATGGGTGATCCATGGAGGTAACCAGTCAAACTTCTTCCATGATAACTGGATACCCCACTTACCAAATCTCAGGCAATGCATACAAGGGCCTCTAAAGGAGAAAGAAATCAACATGACAGTGGCCGACCTCAGAAGCAACCATGAGTGGAATTTTGAGGAACTATCGGTCAATCTACCATAGGAGATCCTGCATATCATCATAGATACCGACATCAATGATAATACCTGGGTAAAGGACAGAAGAGTATGGGTATTAACCGCAAATGGGAAATTCACCACTTTCTCAGCATACATGCACATTACTGGGCAATACCCGAGGGAAGGCTGTGACCCAGCTAATCACGGCTTCCAAGAAATCTAGAGAGCAAAAATCCCCAATAAAATCAAAATGTTCCTGTGCATCCTGTACCACCAGAGAATGAAAACGAACCACAGGCTACATTATTTAGGAGTAACTGGGTCCTCAACCTGCAGTATTTGTGGACACCAGATGGAAGATATCACCCATATCTTCTTCCAGTGCTACATTACAAAGGATTTCTGGGGGGAATTAAGATTAGGAGCTCCCAGGAAAACGAATAGGATTTCACCTCCCTGAAAGCATCGACCTGGATGGAACAGTGGATAAGGATAAAGCAAAAACTCTTTACTAATCACCTAGACTGGGGTACCTTCCTTTTTTTCTGTTTGTGGCAGATTTGGAAAACCAGAAACCTCAATGTCTTTGAGCAAAAGACGACTCGAGTCAGTGTCCCTGCAACCTATGAAATGGCTGTGGAGTACGTTGATACGCCCAAATTCACACCTCGATTGAAATGCAAAGCGGTCGTTGACCAAATATAGAACCCAACTAGAGTTGGGGTCGATCCCACAGGAAATGCGTGAAAATACAGTTAGAAGCACTTCATTTCACGTGCAATTATTATTTCCAGAGTAATAATGCAAAATGAAAATGGGGATATTTTGTAACAAGATTTAAACTAAGTAACAACTATATTCTACTAATCGCTATCTACTGTGACTACTGGGATTCAACAATGGTTTACTAGACTAGGTTTATGGTTTCCATGACACCGATTCCAATATGCTAGCTTAAGGCTTTTGTGGTGATGATCTCATATACAGAGTAAGTAATTATTAGTTAACACCTAATTCACTTTCCAGTCCTTCTTAGGTGCATGTCATCCCTTACCTTCCAGTCTCGGGACGTTTTACGTGTAGCACTTACTTTTTGCTCCAGGATACTCTCACCTAGTCTCAAGTACTTAGACTAGGTTAAAAACCCCGAATTCTGCCCCAAGACTCTTTTCCTAATCACTACTCCCCTTTCGGGCAAGCAGTGAATACAGGGTTACCTGAATGCGTCGACTCATTTAGGTTTAAATTCAATTGAAGATATCTTGTGGTGTATATTGTGATCACTACCAACGTTAGCCCTAAATTTGCCTATTTTCTTCGGTTATCATGGTCCCCATAACCCTAGTTATGGGTTTAGCCTAGCATGCTTGTCAAATATGTATTAAAACAAGATGAAGAGGACATGATTTACACTTACGGTTGAGAAAATCAATGGAATCACAAATCGTAATTGCAATTCAATGAACCAATCGTAGCAAAAAGTTTCAAAAGTAATATCTCAAGTCAAAAGCTTTTTGTTCGATACCTAGCAGTCTTGATATATCTAAAAACAACCTAATAAAAATGTATTTATATAATTTAAACAAATCCTAGACAAAATAGAAAAACTGGGCTTCGGCACGCAAAACCGGCAACTACACGGACCGTCTACCGTTACACGGTCCATGCCACCTTCCGTCTGGGAACACTTAACTCATGGGCCTCAGCCGTCCAACCATCAGCTCACTGTTACACTTAACGATCGCCAGCAATGGACCATATAACGTTACACGGCCCATCAAACTGTCCGTCTGGATTGCCTTCGATTATTTTTCACTTGTACATTTTGGCCAAGGTTCTGTGATGTTTAACGATGCTCGAGTTGGTCCATCAATCTTCCAACATCCCGTTACATAGTCCGTTTATCTTCACTTAGCCTCAATTTCTTCATACTTCAACAGCTGACATTCTATCACTTTTAACGTGCAGGTACACGGCCCGTTAACAGGTATACGGGTCGTTGCTCCTCCCGTGTGTTTGGACTTGGCCCCTTTTCTCCTCATTCCAGCACTGGCACTCTCTGTTGCCTTTCACGGTCAGTCTCACGGCCCGTTAAAGGGTACACGGTTCGTGAACCTGACCTTTTGGGATACAGTTTGCTTCATTTTGTTCTTTTTCATGTCTTGCCTGATTTTCTTGAAAAATGAACTATACAAAACATTAAACGCGACAATTTGCTTGAGAATTCACAAATATTTCATCTAGAAAAGTGTCAAATGATGAGTGTTTTCGCGACTCACCAACCACCTTACGAGAACAATATCCTTTTTTATTACCTTGCGAGAACTTCCACGTTTTGGTATATTACAAAATAAGAGTCTTACGCGATTCCCACCCTTTTCGAATAATAAAATATAGAAGCGTTATGGGAACCCCACCCTTTTTGAATATTAAGTGGTATGTACCTTGTGGGAACTCCCCCTTTTTGGTTAGTCATGTCACAAGTAATTCACAACCTATGGTGGCAACATAGTTAAGGGACGATGACTACCTACCAAGGTCCTCTTGGTGCTAGGTCACAATCCCAAGGAATATTCAAATCATACTTATAGCCATAATAAGCAAAGCCTCATAATGTCATAGTAATGTCATGGAGTAGCTCATCAAACCATTTTCCTAAAAAAATCAAAGAAAGGACTTCTCATTATTCTTAACATTCGTAACATTTTCGTGAGCTCATAACATGCTTTAATAGCTCTTCAACATTTATAATATTCATAATTCACATGTCTTGCCCTATGATCTTTATCAATTTAAGAGACTTGTCTCGTAACTTTGATCAAAACATGGTGGGTATGCTTATAATCTCAAAATCATGCAATTCAAGAGTCTAGGACATGAGAGGAGTAAAGACCAATTCATTTTTAAGTCACTCAAATCAACCCACCAATATTGTAGTAAAAAGCCCCAATGTAGGTATCATGAAATCCGTCTTAAAAATTCACAATCTTTCATATTTTGCATAGTTCACATCACACATAGCTTCAATGGATATAAATAAACTCATGTGATATGCATGCAATTGATATTCATGTTAACTTAATCACTACTTGAAGAATCCAAGTTAAAATCATGACCATAATGCATAAATAAATTTACCCATAAAGTATTTAACCTTAAAATAATAGAATTTGATAAGGAGAAAATAATTGACTTCATGGGTGAAAGAATCCCCATGAATGAAACTCACATACCTTGCACTTGAGATTTTCTTGAAGAAAAACTTGAGGAAGTCTTGAGGCTTCACTTGGTTTTCTTGGAAGACAAAATAGTTCTTGAAATTTTGAGATTGGAATGAAGGATTTGATGAAGTTTTTGAGAGGTTTTGGGAAGGTTTTTGTGAGTTTTAGGGCTAAAAATGGATAAGGAGTAAGACATTTGGGTTATTACCCAATTATCTTTAAATTTTGAAACTTTTTGAACTAGGGCATGACAAATCCGAGACGTGGACTTGTCGCAGAGTAGTTCATTTTTACTTGAAATTTCAATTCTCCCCTGCTTTCGCCTCGAAAATGAATTGAGACCATTTTTACACTAGTGGGGCAGGTCCGCGAGGCGAAATTGTCGCACACTTTTCTTGTTAAACTCGAATTACTAGAAAAATGATTTTTCACTATGGGTCATCTAAAAATCAAAGACCACCCCTTTCCTACACAATTTTGCCCCCCGAAACTGAATACAAAGTCGGTTTCACAAAATAATGCACAAATTTTAAAATATTCAAAAATTACACTCATAAGGGAATTTTTTCGAGGCGTGTGAGGTGTGATACAGACCCTTCGGGCAACAATAGACTCACCCACGGGATTATAAACTGAAAAAGGATCTCTTAAAACCTCTGGATTCAAACCAAACTTAATAGCCAAAAAAGAGTTACAAAAGATAAATTTGCACCCGGGTTAAGTAAAGCATAAGCATCAAAATCAAAGACTTTTAACATACCGGTCATTACATCCGAAGCTTGATCCACCTCTTGTCGAGCATGCAAGGCGTAGAACCTGTTATTGCTGGGAGCACCACCCTGTTGAACCCTTTGTTGTCCTTGATTACCAAGAGTCATTTGGTCTTGACCCTTCTTAGGAGCCTTAGGGCAGTGAGCAACTTTGTGGTTCACATCTCCATACCCAAAGCAAGTACCTGAACCTCTCAAGCATGCACCTGGGTGATTCTTCCCACACTTTTCATACGAGGAGGAGTTGGCCCACCTCCATCTTGTGCCCTTGGAGGAGTCACGCTTTCATTGTCAACCCTTGCATTTGAACTTTGGCCTTGTTGGAAACCACATATCCACTACCACCATTCCTAGAGTTGGAAAACCCACAATCATAATGGACTCTCTTAGAATCCTTCATCCTCTCCTCCTTGAGCTTCTCCCCTTCAATCTGTGAAGCATAGCTCATAAGCCTGGAAATGTCCATTTCTCGAATAAGCATAGTTGTACGACTCTCTTTCACAATCAAGTTAGAGATCGCAGAAACAAACTTGTGCATTCTTACATGGGGGTCAGCCACTAGCATAGGAGCATACTTGGAGAGTTTCATAAATTTAAGGCATATTCCCTCACACTCATACCACCTTGCTTGAGGTTAATAAATTCTGTCATTTTGACCTCTCTAAGTTCAAGAGGGGAAAAATGATCCAGAAAAGTAAATTTAAACTCTTCCCAACTAACCCCATTATCACCAACCCACTCCATCAACCATCCGGTATACCACACTTAATCTACATCCTACAATTGATAAGCAACTAGTTCAACTTTCTCTTTTGAAGTCACCCACATAGCAGTCAACACCTTAGAGAGCTCATCAATGAAGTCTTGGGCATCCTCATCAGCTTTTGACCCATAGAACTCTAGAGAATTCATCCAGGTAAAATCTCTTACTCTAGCAGTCGAAGTTATAACATGGGGAGGAGGAATAACCGGTCTAGCCTGGTTAGTCACCATTTGAGCTAACATGGAAATAACATTCTGAATCTCATCATGAGGAACTGGCTCCCCCATAGGCTCCAAGGGACTTGGTCCTCATTAACCGGGACCTGCCTAGGTAAAGGGGCTCTTCTTGGAGGAATCTTCTGAAAGAGCATTAAGGACATCATTAAAGTTAGGAAGTTTTAAGACATGTTTTATAGCACGACATAAATAGTGAAAAAGTGAGACATTTCCTAAAATGCCATCATAGCTTCCTACTCATAGGTGTGGTGTACTTCACACCCACGAATAGGACTCTACTCGATGCGGCATGTTGTACTCTAAGGACCATTTTAAAACCTTAGTGCTCTGATACTAAGCTTGTTATGACCTAGCCTAGGCCTAGGAGCGACATGGCGACTGGGAACCCGAGAGTCCCAATACAAGCCTTATAGTATCAATTTACACATCATTGGTTTGGAAGCACATAGATAAAAAAACAAGCACATAATTCTAAGGGAAACGGGACTTTGGACTCAAGCTATGCGGATGACATTAGGAAATTAAGGGAGTTGCATGGATTCACATAGTAAATAACAATAAAGTACTAAGGGGAGGGTAAGTATGACTCATGCTATGGGGATAGAAGGGTCTTAGGACTTTCCACATTTACACATCTCATCATAATCATATCATCATAGCACCAACATCATGAGATAGGCATAAACATAGTCTCTATAAGCAATATGCAACACACATAACACGTCCAAAAAACGTTACCACCTAAACATAAATATAAGTTATACAGAATGATAGTTAGATCGTCTCTACTATATAGGGTGAAGTGTTAGCCAATTAAAGACTAACATGTTCAGAAGATGCAGGTCGTGGAGATGAGGATGTTGAGATAAATATGTGGACATACTAGGAGTGATAAGATTAGGAATGAGACCATCTGGGAGAAGTTAGAGGTGGTCCATGTGGCTGATAAGATGAGAGAAACGAGACTGCGATGGTTTGGACATGTGTAGAGAAGAAGTACCGATGCTCCTATTAGGAGGGAGGTGTGAGAGGTTGAATTTAGGGATTACACAGAGGAGGAGAGGTAGACCGAAGAAGTATTGGGGGAGGTGATTAGACAAGATATGGCAAAACTTTATCTCACTGAGGACATGACCTTAGATAGAAAGGAGTGGAGTTCGCGTATTAGGGTAGAAGGCTAATAGGCTAGTAGGGGTAGGTTGATGTTTGATCTTGTGATATAGTAGATTAGTAGGAGTATTTGTGTCTTTATATCCCCGTGTTGTCATTATTCATCTTATATGTCACGACCCGGATAGGGAGCCTAGATGTGACATGGCGAAGGAGAACCCAAAAGTCCTCGATCAAGCCATCATAGCATCATCACACACATCATCGGTTCGGAAGCGCGGAAAAGTAAACACATAACACATAATTCTAGGGGAAATGGGGATTTGGACTCAAGCTATGCGGATGTTGCCGGAAATGGAATGAGCATGAATCACATAACACATAACAAGTATCTCTAAGGGGCAGGTAAGTAGGACTCAAGCTATGGGGGCATACCGGGTTAGGGGACTTTCCACATCAGCACATTCTCAATATTCACAATCCCATAAACATATCATAAGCATAATTGAAACATCATTTCCATAAATAAATCCCAATAGTCATAATATCCCAATAAAATATAATCCAACGCACAAGAGTTTAGTGTATCCAACATAGCCTCAACATAAGAAAGAGCGGGTCTTCGACATAGTTTGGGGCTCACCCTCAATACATGAAATAAGAAAATAAGCAATTACAAGGAAGATAGAAGGTTGCTATTGCCCTTGAACAAAAGGGCTCACCATAAGCTAAAACTCCAAGAATGTCACTCGTCGTTCGTCGGAAGATAAAAGTCATCACTGGTCCCTACATGGTTAAAACATGAAGATAAAGAGTATGGTTAGCACAAAATATGTACTAAGTATGCGAGCATTCAATGCATATGGCAATATAGTATGACCAAACAAGATGACAAGGGGACAAGTGATACGAAAGGAATGCACATAGCCAAAGGGAATATATTATAGCAATATGTCATGCCATGATGCATGAAATACAACTTAAAATCATATTATAGCGGGGATGTGAACTCAACCGCCACCGGAGGAGACCCGAGCGAGCTACTACTTGGATCTGGACTACTTGCCAGGTAGGTCCCTAATCACCCTTCAATAATGGGAAACAAAAGTGTTATCCCATCTAGGAAGAAATCCCATGTTGGCACACGGTTTAACGGAAAGGAGTATGGACCCTTGGAGATAGTCCACCCCTACTCCAATCCCTCATACTAAGCCTCATACCTCGGGAATACATATATATATCCACGCAAGCTTTTCAAAACAAAGAGTTGATATTCTTTTCAAAACCATGCACCATTAGACAAACCAAAACATGATCAAATACATATCCATACTTAGGCTAAAAGCCAACAAGAATTTCCCAAAACCATTCCATATCAATGCAATAAGAGTAGCTCATATACATAGCTTATCATATCAAGCCTTCAAAACATATCAAAGTGGTGCAAGCACCCAAAATGCTCAAGGAGCCATAACAAGAGATTATGTGATCACAAGTCTTAACATATCATATCATAACAAGAGGGTTATGCCCTTAACAAGAGTTTCATTATAACCATTCTTCAATGCATATGCTATGAATGAGGAATCAAGTGCATGGGTAATGGAGGATTCAAACTTTAAACCACAATTCAATACATAATTAAATACATTTCATGATAAAATCTCAATTTAAAACATAGTGTAAATTACCTATGCATGTTAAACCATTAAAGGGACATGCACATTGATCCTTAAAGAATTTCCATGCATTTCATAAAATTCAAACTTAAATCATCATTAAATCACCTAATTTCTACAGCCCACAACTCAATGCAATAAAATACATCAAGAATTAAAGAACCCATAATTAAAGAAAACTTATATTCATAAATTAAAGAGGAGGGTTCTTGGGTCTTCATGGATGAAATGGAATCTATGAATCAAACCCACATACCTTGAGTTTAATCAAGAGAATTGAATGGAATTGTAAGAGAGATGAATTTCCCCAAATTTCTTCAAGCTTTCATCAATGAAGGGCAAGAGAATTGAGAGAATTTTGGAGAGAATAGAGGAGTGTTAGAGTGGATAAAAAGGGGTTAGGGTTTGATTTAGGTGGTTTAGGAGACCTTAGAAAGCCTAAAAGGGGCATAGGATCTAATTAAATTACGAATTAACCATTAATGAAATGGACTAAATCACTGAAGACAGTGTCACACGAAAGGCACATAGTGCCCGTTCACTAGTCCACGGGACGTGTGCATGCTGTGAGACTTCACTTGGCCTCGACTTCGACTTGAACTCTCGGAGGACTTTCTGGATCACTTCACGAGGGGTATCACGGACCGTCTAGCTGCACACGGACCATGTACTGGCCCGTGGAGCATCACTTGGTCCGGAGTCCAGTCCCAAACCTTGGCCAAAATTCTGGATCACCTCACGGGACCCCTCACAAGTCGTGACGGGTCACACGGACCGTGAGGTGGTCCATGGGACCACACTAGGTCCATGGATGGGCCCCCAACCCCTAGGAGGACACTGGACCAACCCACGAGCACCCACACAAACCGTGGACCACCAAACGGTCTGTGGTCCAGTCCTTAGACAAAAATCCGGAACCCTTTTTCAGCATACTTCCAATTACTGGCAGTCTCACTGTAAAGACCATAAATTTTACATCCGAACTCCGAATTTAGTGAAACCAGTTGCATTGCGAAGATAACTCAAAGATATTACATATGATATATAGTAGCCCACACAGTTCATCCCATATAAAAAGATATGAATTTTCAAAGTCCACTGTCCAACCAGTCTCACAACTTCACTAAACGATCCTTTTTTAATTCGGCCACTTAAAAAAAACCACCCATGGCTACCAAAATTCAACCATGACCAATTTAACACTAACCTTGACCAACCATTACGAAGTTTAAAATTTTTTGGATCATTACATCATCTTCCCCTTGGGGACATTCGTCCTCGAATGAGCTAAGACTACGGCTTGAGGACATCAATCAAACAAAAGACATTTTCATCAAGACTCATAACGAATCATGAATCATTTAAAAATTCATTCAAAACTCATGTCAAAATATCATTTAAATCATTTTCTTGCTCATGTATGCATGCAATGTCATGAAACTCAAGAATTTAAAAGGATAGAACCTAGTACCTTAGGCTTGAGTAGATTGGAATAGATAGGGATATCGCTCCATCATGTCCAACTCCGCTTCCCATGTTGCACTCTCCACGTCTTGGTTCCTCCAAAGCACCTTTACCGAAGCTACTTCCTTGTTGCAAATCCGCTTCACTTGTCTATCCAAGATCTCAATCGGCACCTCTTCATAGGTCAAATTCTCCTCAACCGTTACACCCTCCAAAGGTGTAATGACCTTAGGATCACCAACCAACTTCATCAACACAGACACATGGAATATCGGATGAATGGAGCTCATGCCCAAAGGCAAATCCAACCTATAAGCCACGTTCCCAACCTGCTCTACAATCTCATAAGGTCCGACGTACCGGGGGCTTAACTTGCCTTTTTTGCCAAAACGCATGATGCCTTTCATGGGGGACACTTTCACATACACCCAATAACCAACATGAAATTCAAGGTCCCTCTTTCTAACATCGAAATAAGACTTTTGGCGACTTTGAGCTGTTTTCAACCTTTCTCTAATTAACTTCACTTTTTCAATGGCCTCAATAACCAAGTCCGGGCCTAACAAGGCCGCCTCACTGAATTTGAACCAACCAACCGGAGATCTACACCTCCTACCATACAAAGCTTCAAATGGAGTCATGTCAATGCTAGCATGAAAACTATTATTGTAGGTAAATTCAATGAGCGGTAGATAATCATCCTAATTTTCTTTGAATTCCAACACACAAGCCCTTAACATGTCCTCCAAGGTTTGAATCATTCTTTCGACTTGCCCATCGGTTTGAGGATGAAATGCGGTGCTCAACTTGATCTTAGTACCAAGTCCCTTTTGAAAGAACTTCGAAAAATGAGAAGTAAATTGGGTACCATGATCTGATATGATAGACCTTGGCACACCATGCAATCTCACCAACTCTCGAATATACACCTTAGCATACTCTTCGGCACTATATGTAGTTTTAACTGGTAAGAAGTGAGTCGGCTTAGTCATTCTATTAACCTCAACCCATATCGAATCAAATTGTCTTTGCGTATGGGGCAACCCAACTACAAAATCCATGTTCACATCTTCCCACTTCCAAGTAGGAATTTCAACATCTTGTGTCAAAACACCGGGTCTTTGATGTTCCACTTTTACTTGTTCACAATTGGGACATTCTGACACGAACTTGGCAATATCTCTCTTCATACCATGCCACCAATACAACTCTCTCAAATCTCGATGCATCTTGGTAGATCCCGAATGAATAGAATATTGAGAATTATGAGCCTCTTTCATGATCATCTCCTTTAAACCATCAACATCCGAAACACACAAACGGTCTTGGTACCGTAGTACACCATCTCCCCCTTGAAGAAAACCTCAATATTGCCATCGGCAACCAACTTCTTCAACTCCACTAAGTAAGGATCTAGGTCTTATTTATTCTTTACATCGACCACTAAGGAAGACTCGGATCCACCTTGAACAAGAATTCCACCATTGTCGGATTCAGCCAACCTCACATCCAACCTAGCCAAACAATGCACATCTTTCACTATCTCATTTTTTCCTTCTTCCACATGAGTCACACTTTCTATAGAAAGTCTACTAAGGGCATCCGCCACCACATTAGCCTTGCCGGGGTGATAAAGAACACTCATATCATAGTCCTTATGAAGTTCCAACCACCTCCTTTGCCTAAAATTAAGGTCTCTTTGGGTGAACACATATTGCAAACCCTTGTGATCGGTGAAGACATCCACGTGAACCCCATATAAATAATGATGCCAAATTTTCAAGGCAAAAATCACCGTCACCAACTCAAGATCATGGGTTGGATAATTTTGTTCATGCACTTTCAATTGTCGGGACGCATAAACTATCACCTTACCATGTTGCATAAGCACACAACCCAAACCAATACGTGATGCATCAAAATATACTACAAACCCATCTAACCCATTTGGCAAGGTCAAAATCAGAGCCGATGTAAGTCGATCCTTCAAGGTTTGGAAACTCTTCTCACATTCATTTGACCACACAAACTTGACCTTCTTTTGAGTCAACTTAGTCAATGGAGACTCTATAGAAGAAAACCCTTCGAAAAATCTTCTATAATAACCGACTAAACCAAGGAACCTTTGAATATCTGAAGGAGTCAATGGTCTAGGCCAATCCTTCACCGCTTCGGTTTTCTTAGGATCAACCTTAATGCCATCACCGAATACCACATGAACAAGGAAAGAAACTTCTCCCAACCAAAATTCACATTTGCTAAACTTGGCATACATTTGCTTCTCTCTTAAAGTTTGAAGAACCAATCTCAAGTTATCCATATGCTCTTGCTCACTACGGGAGTAAATCAAGATATTTTTAATAAAGACTACCACGAAATTATCAAGGAACAGTTTCAACACCCGATTCATAAGGTCCATAATCACCACCGGAGCATTGGTCAACCCAAATGACATCACCACAAATTCAAAGTGACCATAACAAGTCTGAAAGGTCATCTTGGGAATGTCACACTTCCTCACCTTTAATTGGTGATAACCCGAACGAAGATCTATTTTGAAGAAATGAGTAGCTCCTTGAAGTTGGTCAAACAAATCATTAATTCTAGGCAAGGGGTACCTATTCTTAATGGTCACCTTGTTCAATTGTCGATAATCAATACACATTCTGAGAGAACCATCCTTCTTCCTCACAAAAAACATGGGAGCACCCCAAGGTGAGATACTTGGCCTAATATACCCCTTTTCTAGCAAGTATTTCAATTGATCTTTCAACTCCTTCAATTCTGTCAGAGCCATACGATAAGGAGGGATAGAAATAGGTTGAGTATCCGGAAGAAGATCTATGCCAAAATCTATTTCCCTATCAAGAGGAATACGGGGAAAGTCCTCGGGAAAGACATCGGGAAACGCATTAACCACCGAAACCGATTCAAGCTTAGGTGACTCACCCTCCACATCTCTAACCCTCAAAATATGATAAATGCACCCCTTACAAATCATCTTCCGGGCCTTGAGGTAGGAAATAAACCGACCCTTAACCACGGAGTCACTACCCTTCCACTCTAACACGACTTATTAGAAACTTGAAATTTAACTTGCCTAGTAGTACAATCAACCGAGGCATACGATGCATGCAACCAATCCTTCTCAAGAATGACATCAAAATCACACATCTCAAGTTCTACAAGATCACCGGGAAACACTTTATGCAACACAGAGACAAGACAACCCTGATACATCTTCCGGGCAACAATAGACTCACCCGCGGGAGTATACACCAAATAAGGTTCCCTTAAAGTTTCAGGACTCAAACCAAATTTAACTGCCAACAGAGGAGTCACAAAAGATAAATTTTCACTCGGATCAAGTAAAGCACAAGCATCAAAATCAAAGATTTTTAGCATACCAGTCACGACGTTCGGAGCTTCCTCTACCTCTTGTCAGGCATAAAGAGCATAGAACGGTTATTTTTGGGAGCACCACCAACCGGAGCCTTCAGTTTCCCTTGATCACTGGGAGCCACTTGATCCTTCTTCACATTCTTTGGGCAATTTGAGATCGTGTGGTCCAAACTACCACACCCATAGCATGCACCCATAGCTCTCCTACATTCACCCATGTGATTACCACCACAATGGCCATAACGAGGAATCCGACGACCACCCCCAACTTGTGCCTTAGGAGGAGGCACCCTTGGATTAGTAACTCTCATATTAGAACCTTGGCCTTGTTGAAATCGGCCAAGCCCACTACCACCTTTGGAATTGGAGAACCCACCATCAAGTCGGACCCTCTTAGCTTCATGCACTCTCTTTTCCTTAAGTTTTTCTCCCTCAATTTGCTCGGCATAAGTCATGAGCCTTGAGATATCCATCTCTCGAATAAGCATAGTCATACGATACTCTTTCACAACCAAATCAGAGACACCGGAGATGAACTTGCACATTCTTGCATGGGGGTCGGATACAAGCATTGGAGCATACTTGGAGAGCTTAGTAAATTTGAGAGCATAATCCCTCACAGTCATACCACCCTGTCAGAGATTGATAAACTTGGTCATTTTGGCCTCTTTAAGCTCAAGAGGAAAGAACCAGTCTAGGAAGGACATTTTGAACTCTTCCCACCCAACCTTGACATCCGCAACTCGTTCAACCAACTATTGGCCATACCACACTTGGGCCACATCCTTCAATTGATATGCGGCCAACTCGGTTTTCTCTTCCGGACTCACCCCCATTGTGGTCAACACCTTAGTGAGTTCATCAATGAACTCTTGAGCGTCTTCATCCACCTTTGAGCCAAAGAACTCCGGAGGGTTCATCCGAGTGAAATCCCTCACCCTAGAAGCTAGAGTGCCAATATTCACGGGATTGATTGGCTGGGCTTGGTTGGCCACAACTTGAGCCAACATAGATACCACATTCCTAAACTCGGCATGAGACACTTGTTCCTCTACCGGTTCCCGAGGGGCTTCTTCCTCAAATTTTAGAGCTTGACGGGGGAAGAGAGCTCTTCTAGGAGGCATGTTCTGAAAGAGCGACAAGAACCAAGAGTTTAGGGATTTTACCGTAATAACTCATGGCACGACATAAGGAAACAATAAAATGAGACAAATTCCTAAAACGTCATCATAGCTCCCGTTCATAGGCATGCCGCGCACCACACCCATGAACAATACTCTAATCGACGCGGCATATTGGACTCTAAGGATCATTTACAAACCTAGGACTATGATACATCTTTGTCACGACCTGGATAGGGGGCCTAGATGTGATATGGTGAAGGAGAACCCAAAAGTCCTCGATCAAGTCATCATAGCATCATCACACACATCATCAATTCAAAAGCGCGGAAAAGTAAACACATAACACATAATTCTAGTGAAAACGGGGCTTTGGAGTGAAGTTATGGGATGTTGCCGGGAATGGGATGAGCATGAATCACATAGCACAAAACAAGTATCTCTAAGGGGCGGGTAAGTAGGACTCAAGCTATGGGGGCATACTGGGTTAGGGGACTTTCCACATAAG
>JBCEWC010008253.1:0-20238 GCA_038996855.1 Solanum aculeatissimum | reverse complement strand
CACATGCCTCTACTGAAGTGACGGGGGCCACGACAAGTCCGGGCTCACCCTCAAGAGTCTAACTAAAATAGAAATAAACTACTAAGGCTAGAGGATAGAAGGCTATTGCCCTTGGAAGAAGGGCTCACCACAACCAGATAGCTTCTAGATTAAAGCTCGTTAGTAGGAAGATAGAACTCGTCACCTGCACCTACATGAGTAGAAGATGTAGACAAAAGTATGGGTTAGCACAATAAAGCACTAAGTATGCGGGCATGCAATGCATATGACATGGAAACATAACTACAATATGACAAGGAGACGCTTGATTCGAAAGGAGTGCACTTAGCCAAAAGAATGTATATAACAAGATGCTTATGCCATGGATGCATGAAAATGTAACCTATCCATATATAGTTTCGGGGATTTACCTCAACCGACACAAAGTAGGACCAAGCGAGCTACCACTCATAATGGACTACTTGCCAAGTAGATCCCAAGACACCCTTAAATAAGGGGTAGAAAAGCTCCCAATCTGAGGCAATCCCATGGTGGCACATGGTTTGACGGAAAGGATGGGGCCCTTGGGGATAGCCCACTACTACCCAATCCCTCGGTACTAAGTCGGATCCCACGGGAATACATATATACATACCAATACTTTTCAAAACCCAAAACTAACTATGCTTTCAAATCATGCATCATTAGAAAAGATTTCCAAAATTCAAACATTTCAAATCAATGACTTCAATCGAATTCAAGAGTTTCCAAAACCATCAAAGATCAATGCAATAGGATGTAGCTCATTCTAACAAGATAATACAATCGGTGCAAGCACCCAAGATGCTCCAAGAGTCAATACATATCAAGGAACTATGTGATCACAAGTCTAGTCATATCCAAGAATCATATCAAGAGTTTCCCCAAAACAAGAGTTTCATCATAATCTTATCCAATGCAATACATGAATGAATGCATCATAGCATGGGTAACGGAATTCAAAACTTCAAACTTCAATTCAAACTTTACTTCATCAAATTTATATACAAATTTCAAAGTAAAACCCAACAAGACTTACCCATGCATCAAAATTCAAGACAATAACATGCAATACGAATCCTTCAAACTTTAATGGAGTAAATCATGAGTTTCAAGAATAAATTTAACAATGAAATAACCTAAAATCTACAGCGAACACCAAACGCCAAGAGTTTTGCGAAATCAAGAGAACCCATAACTAAGTAAAACATAAAAATTCATAATTTAAAGAGTTAGGGTTCTTGGGATTCATGGGTGGAAGAACCCACGAATTTAAAACCCATATACCTTATAGCAAACACTAGGGTTGCGTAGAGAATCAAGAATTGATCACTTTCCTGAAATTTCCTTTGAATCTTCAACAATGGTGTTCAAGTACTTGAGAGGAATCAATGGAACCCTTGAGAGCGTTTTGAGTGAAAGTTTACGGTTTACGTAATGTCTAAAGGGATTTGGGAACTTTAGGGGGCTTAAAAGAGAATTAGGAAAGGCAAAAGCCCACAAATACCCTTAATAAAATGTAACTTTCCAGAATTAAACAATGTCAAACGGCAGCTACAGTGCCTTCTAGAGGTGCACGAGCCGTCAACCTCACCATCTCACCATACTTAGCCAAATTTTTAACGCGAACTCATGGAAAGCTCTCTGTTGTACTTGACGACCCACTTGACGGACCATCTGAGGTCTGACGGCCCATGAGAGGGTCCCGTCAGCCCATACATAGCCTCCCAAAACCATCCTTGGCTTGGTCAAGCTACTGCCTCACTTCACGAGGGAGTACACGGGTCGTTTGGTGCCAAATGGACCGTCCAAGGTTCCATTGACTTAGACTTGGCTTAGGGGTGGTTCCAGGCCACCCCTAGCTCACTGGAACACTTGAAAAGGCACTAGACGAACCATGCAAGGTTTCACGGCCCGTGTCAATGTCCTTGGCCATTTTTCTGAGACTATCTCTAATGGCTTTTGAATTTCAGACAGTCTCACTGTTTGAGCCATATCTCCCTCATCCGAACTCCAAATTCATTGAAACCAGTTGTGTTGCAAATCTAACCCAAAGATATTGAATTTGATATGTAGAATCCCATATGGTTCATCCCACATCAAAAGTTATGACTATTTGAAGTACACTATCGAAACTGTCCCTCTTGGCCACCAACTAGCTCAATTTGCATTCGGCCACTTAAACTCAACCCATGGCTACCAAAACTCAACCATGAATTGTAGTACATCATATAATTCCAATCATAATTAGATTTTGAAAATTTTCGGGTTGTTACATATCACATAGGATTGGGGTACCATATCAACTATAAGTTTAGTTTTATAGAATGACATGGCTTGGGTTACCTTATTTAGCATGTGGTAATGTGGTTATACTTGTATCAGTGGGGTTAATAGACTGTTGGGTAAGATATGAGTGGGAAGCCTACAGAGGTTGGCTCAAGTGTAAGAATGGGTTTCTTTATGGCTCCCGGTCCAGTGACTGGTATGACTTAGGCTGCTAATGATAAGAATAATGAAGTTCATGAGTCGTGGGCATCAAGATTTTGAGTGTTCAGGATGGAATCATGAGTAAATGTTAAGCATTCGAATATCCTTACAACATTGGTGGCAGATAGAGGTCAAGTAGAGTAAAGGAGAATAGATACCATGCTTAGGGGCATGACTCAGGGTTGTAAATGGTATGGGTTTTCATTTTGAGTTTATGTGATAATGTGAGATAGACGGACTCACCACCGAGTTACGAAAGATTATCAACTACTTTTCAGGAAGCTTGATTTAGGTTGAATGACAAACAGTAATGCGTGAGAAATTCTACGTTTCATGTTAGGTTGGATTGCTCAATCATAGCAGGTGACTCATGGAAGCGTTAAAAAAAGGGATTTATGATTTTATGTGTCATTGATGATTTTGGGATCGAATGGATACTACTCTGTTGATGGAAGTTAGCTTGGTCTATCACGATGGGTTATGTAGATATTTAATGGTAAATAAAGGTTACACGCTTATGGTACACAGAATTCATGGGGTTGAGCGAGAATTTCTTAAGTTGGCATGAGGGAACTAGTGTTTGAACGGACTACATGTGATTGGGGTTGATGTTTAATTGAATAATTGCAGCTCATGGAAAAAGCACTATACCTGATTCGGCTACTGTTCCAACATTTGGGCAGTGTTATTTGAGGTTTTATAAGCTTAGAAATTTCATACACTGGTTGTTTTTCTTGTTAATTATCTTTTTTGGGGTAGATTTAATTGGATTCTCTCTTATGAATTTGTATTGTCGAAGTATTAGAATGACACAACTTAAATTCGAGAAGGATTATGTTAAGAGGGCAGAACTTGGATAGGGTTTGTAATGATTTGTATGTTGAAATTGGTTATGATTAGTTCAGATTAACTCTTGGCCTTCAAAGGAAATAGATCTGAGTTGCCTTGTGGTCTCGTGAATGGAAGTTCGTCTTGATGAGTAAACTGTGGTATGAGGGTATTGGTTTATGTTTGGTTCATTGTCCAGTTTCTGGCTTGGTGATTACTCTTGGAGGGTAGAATTTCATGTTGGTTCATAAGTCTTATTCTTGATAGTACTTTTTACTTTCTGATGGTATGGCTCTTGGAAATGAGGTTAATGGGAAGTAGTTAATGACTTTGAGAATGTTATTTCAGACTCTTGGTTACTTCTATAGAAATTCCTCCCTTTGCTTTATGTTAGAGGACGAACACCATTTTTAGTGGTGAATGATATAATGACCTGAAAGTCATTTTTGGCATTTTGGACCTAATTACCATTTTTTCCTTCTCAAAAGTTATTTTGGATCATTTTTAGATAAGTCTAAAAGTCAAATTTTGTAAACCTTGTAAAAAGTTGAGGTTTTACAAAAGAAAGAGTTTTAAAAGGCGTAAAGTTGGATATTTTGAGTTTTGAGATCATTTCAAATTTTAAGTGTCAAAATTTGATTTCATCGATTTCATCAGTTCCAGAATGCTAGATCTGGTCTAGGAGAGCTTACAGAACTTGATTCGGAGTTAAAACAGAGATTTTAGGCCCAAAGTTGTAATTCTAGTTCATTTTGGATCATAGGTTTGACTTTGATCAACATTCAGAGTACGGAAGCTTGTATCAAAATTATGTCAGTTCCAATAGTTTTGAGTCATGAAACTAATGCAAGAAATGGCTTCGTTGCAAATTTTAGAGCTTCCGTAAATATTTTGAATTTTTGAGTTCGTAACTAGTTTAAATGATTCTTTTCAGATTTGGGACCATAGAGGCTCCAGACTAGAATTCTGATGATTCCATTGAGTCTGGATCATCATTTTCGATAAGGTTATATGTTTGGTTTTTATTCATGGGGTTTCGAATGAATTCTCGAGGGTCCAGTTCCTATTTTGTTTGGGTTGAGTGTTGTTGGTGCACTTGTCATATGGTGTATGTCCCATTGTTCTCCGTGTTCGTGGGTCTAACTGCCACATTTGTGAAGTACGATGCAGTGAACCTCCATGTTGCGGCCCTCATCCCAGCATTTCTGTAGGGTTAATCCTTTTCTGGTCAATGATGGTTTTATTTTAAATCATCATTTTCAACTTTTCAAGCTTCATTTTCAAGAGATATTTCGTGGATTTTCAAAGAAAAGTGATTGAGTAACTATTTTCTAACCTATTTCATTGATTTCCATTGATTAGTTCATGATTTTAACTTCTAATTTTGGGTTTTCATGGTGGAATTTGGGAATTTTTGGAATTAAGTTTCTTAAACTTAAAATGTTGATTTCTCCTCCATCTTAATTCCATTTTTGAAATTATTTTGACCGTTGAGTTCCTTATTACGTGAAAAATATTTTCATATGTTAATTTTTAGATTTCAGCTAAATTTTCCGGCATGAGATTTTTTATTATTTAACCCTTTTTCTCTGAATTAATTGATTTTAGTGTCATTACATTCATTGTTTGATTGAGATATCATATGTGAATTGATTATGGTGATTTGAAGAACCCAAGGATGGGTAAAGTAGTGATTTTGATTTGATTAAAAATTTTATTTGAGGCAAGTGGACTTCTAACCTCTTGTTAAGTATGATAGAACCTTGTATGCTCCTATATGTATGGAATTAAGTATTTGGGGGTAGAATCATATCATTGTAGGCTTGATCATGACTATTCGTATTGAATATTTGCTCGAATATTGATATATTGATCTGTAAATAAATGGTTACTGATAGTGAGATAGTGCATATAATGTGATATGGTTGAGATATTGATGATATTGAGACACTAATGAGATTGTGATATTGAGATATTGATGAAATTGTGATACGGATGTTATCGAGACACTGATAATATTGAGATGTTGATGATATTGACATATTGAGATCATTATGATAATGACACTGTGATATAATTGTGAGCATGCATGTTGCATCTATTATTATTTGTGCATTGATACTTGTGATGGCTACGATCGAGCTATGAAAAAGATAATATATGAATTGGTGGCGAAGGTCTCTACCGATTGGGTCCGAGGTCTCTTTCGAACGGCCCGAGGTCTCTTCTGGGTGGGTGAGTTTAGTCTGAGATCTCTTTTCGATGGCCCAAGGTCTCTTTCGGGCGTGTGAACATTAGCCGAGGTCTTTCCCAGCAGTGTTCACAGATACACGGATAGATATATCCCCCATGTGTTCTGACTAAGGCAGACAACCATATCTGATCAGCGGATATGTATGGTAGGACAGACATGCATCACAATCATTTGACATTGCATCGCAGTATGCATATTTCATGGCACCTATTCCATTCATACCATATTTGATTGATACTGTGGTTATTTTTCATGAGATTAGATACTTATCACATTCCTGATTATGAGCAAGTTCTGGACTCACTTGTATATTTGTCTATTGAGATATTATATTAGTTGATGAGCGTATTTGTATTGGTGTGGGCTATATTATATTGTGTTGGGACTTTTCTGAGTGCAGATTTGTAGTTCGGCTAATTGTGATTGGATTTAAGAAGTTACTTGTGTTTTTTATTTCTTTACCTTAGGTTAGTTCCATTTTTCTGAGCACCCTGTTATTTGGTGCTCACCCCTTGCTATATTTTTATAGGTTGCAAGCATGAACCATTTTTCTATACTTCTCTCTTTCCAGGATCGGGCTATCGAATGTTCCTTGAGGTAGTTGTTTATGTCCCCAACAGACCTTCAAGGAGTTCATTTATTATTATGTTCTATTTGAGAACTAGACATTTGTGACTTGTATTTTTTTTTAGTATCTTATACATAGAGGTGGGTACATGTGACACCAGTTCTTGGGATAGTTGTAGTTTTTTTTTTCTTTCACATTTATATATTTTATTTTATTAGACTGTTATCTTTCGTTTTTACTAATTTATTAAATTGTTGGGCTTTGGGCTAACTCGCCTTGGTGCGTTAGGTGAGTGCCATCACACCTGAATTTTGGGTTGTGACACCATAACTCTATTCTTACATGTACCTTTGTTTCAAGACTCATTCTTATATGTGGGAAGTGTATTAGGGTCTTAAGAGACCTGTAGTACTTAGTCGAGTTCAAAACTTTCCTATAAATTGAGTTTCTAGTGTTAGATTATGCAATGGTTAACTTTAAATGTGCATAACTATTAGCACACAGAGAATTATATGTCCCATGACCTATCAAATTAAAGGTCTTTGCATTATCTTTCTAAAGCAACTGATTTCACCCTATTTGGAGATCGAACTCAAAAGTATTGACCATTTTACTGAAGACTACCAGAGTAGAGTTGAACTGCAAAACCTACAAATGGGTCGTGGTTTAAGTTACCGCCTGTTTGGTATCTCATGGAAAAAGCTCCTGAAAATCCATATTTGAACCTCAGACTTGACGGACTCATCTACGGGTTGTAGATGCATCTATGGGACATAAATTGGGCTAGTGGAATCAATTCAAAAACCTCAAATTTTACCCAAAAGTCTATGGAATGGTTCCTACGGGCCATGGAAGTTTCTATGGGTCGTAAATGGTTCCGTGGACGACTTTTGACAGCTTTTTAAGAAAGGTTATTTTGATCTTTTCTCACTCTTTCAAAGTCTAAACCTGACATGTTTACACATAAATAAATTCCTAAACATATCAATTCAACCTTTTTCATGCTAAAACACCTTCTCCAACTTAGAGCAAGGTTTCAAGGGAGAAAAAGGCTAGGGTTTGAAGCAAAAACTTGAGAATTCTTCCAAGTTGTTTCAAGATTCAAAACTTTCAAGTATGTAATGCTAACCAAAACATTGATTATGTTCTTCCATGTGCCCCATAACCCGAATTGATCGAGTTATGAATGAATTGAGTCTCTCATGAATGTTTCTTGAAGGTTTCTCTAAAATCCTAATGTATTCCTATATAATCTTGCATGAATTACTATTTTTATGAATTAAATTCTTGAATTAAGAGATTTTCCTTTTCTACACGAACCCTAGCATGAATTCTTGTTATTTATATTTTTACATATTTCACTTAAATGGATATGCATGAGTATAATTTGAGTCTAATGAGCCTATGAAATACCTAAATGCTTTAACTCTACTTTTATTTTTCTAAATGCTATGAGTTATAATCATGCATGATTAAGCCTTTATGAGTCAAGAGTTGAACCTTAAAAGAATGTAACCAAGAGTTGATAGTAAATATGATGAATTAAGTTGACAAATGTCTGATGAGACTAGTTGAATGAGTTAGCCATAGGGTTGATGTCTTATGAGCATGTTGAGTCGTAGGAGTAATGAGCACCGAATCGAGTAAGAGTAAGTGCAACTTAAACTCAATAACTATGTGGTCAGCGTAGGAGAGTATTGAACTGTAAAAATAGATGTTTACATATTGTCCCAAAAAGAGGACTTGATGTTATTATTGTGGATCTACTGATGGGATGTCATTTACCCTAGAGAGGTATTGGGTGGATGTGGCAATGACATCGCTTCGTTGTATTATCAATGGCTCATAGGTGATGGTTGCCGGTTAGAGAAACTCCAAAATAGGCCTTGATAGTACTCTGAGTGGATTAGATTAGATGGTATATGAGTGGTCATTGTGTAACTTATATTCTTACTTTAGACCCTTAACTTGATGATTGAGTTCCCTACTTCTTAAGTTGAGCTATTTTGAGTTGATGTTATTTTTGCCTTTACATGTTTCATTCTGTCATTTTACATACTCGTACATTCCACGTACTGACGTCCATTTGGGCCTATATTTTTTCATGATGTAGAGACAAGTACTAGTAGTCATCAACATGCACCCTTTGCATTTCAGCTGATTGGTGAGTCCTCCCCTACTTTCGGAGGATATCATGTTTCTATTTCTAACTTTGGTTTAAAACATATTTTATTCTATTTGATGTAGTCATGTACCTGTCATTGGTACCATTCAGTCAGATGTTAAAGGCTTCATAGACTAGACTGTTGAGTTATGACTGGATTATATTTTTGGCTAGTTTTTTCATACTAGTCTTACTCAATTGATGGATAGATTGTTTGGCCTTTGGCCTTTTATTATCATTTGTCATTTCTTTTCTTTAAGTATTCTTATTCATTGATGTCTTCCTTGAACGAATGTGATGAGGAAGAGTTGTTCGCTTGGGGGCTAACAATAGTCTCTGAGTGTCGATCACGCCAAGGGTACCCTCCCGGGGCGTGATATTGGCCGATGATACTAGTACATGTCGCTCATACTAACTCCTACTTGTATTTTTCTTTATTTTGCTTTTATGGAAGGCAACGAGTGTTCCATTAACTTCGACTCACCCTCATCTCTAGCCGGTCGTCAATATATCATATTTAAAGGTGAGCTAACCTTCTATCTCATGTTGGATTCTATCAATTACGGCATGATATCCTTAGTTTTTGGACATAAGTTATTTTATTATCTAATTTTGTGTTGCTACTGTTACACTTAGTATTTGAGATTAGATGTCCTTGATGTGATGATTTTTAGATTTCGGGAAACCTTGTATAATAGACTTAGTAATTTTATTATTTATATTTTATAAATTTGAGTTTTTGTATTATCATTGTATTTCATAAGTTGAACTGTTAATATAGATTGAGATTTGTATTGTTAGTTCGCCCACTTAGAAGGTTAGTTGTGGGTGCCACTCATGACCCATTTTGGATCGTGACAACGATACAATCAAGAGGTTCAATAAGTTTATAAAAAAAGTAAAAAATTCTAAGTAACAAACACACGAAGACATACATAGAAAGCAATCAAGAATAATCTATTGACTACTTTCTATAATCTGAAGAAAAAATAAAGTGGGAGAAATATAGTCCCTAGTGACTTGTATGAATAAAAGAGTTTTGTATCTTTAAGGGGTCATTTGGTTGGGAACAACTTATTTCAAGATTAGTTATCCTGGGATTAGCTTTTCTTGGATAAGTTATCCCCCCATGCATATGGGATAACTTATCTCATCACTATGGTATAAATGGTGGGATAAGTTATCCCAAACTTGATAACCAAACAAGACATCAAAATTTTATTCCTTCACTATTTTTTTATCCCATCACTATTTATGTTTATCCCTCACACCAAACGACCACTAAGAGAATAGTAATCTTTTGATATAATCTTCTTGTAATAAGTAATATTATATTGTTTTTGGGTATTACATATTTACTTCATTAAAAAAAATATTGTATTATTGGAATTCTCTTATTATTGCTATTAGGTGCGAGTATTATTCTTCGGTAAAATTATTATTTTTCAACAGTTTTGACTATTTTAGGGTAAGGCACTAATATTAATGTCTATGATTAAGATTTGAGACAAAAGTCTCACGAATTATTTTTAGTAAGAATAAAATAGTTATAAAAAATATATCAATATGATGTAAAGTTTAAAATAGAAGATTAAAAAATTAATTACTTAAAAGTACGAATATAATAACATATGTACATTGAAATATTATGCTATCAAACTTTTAGTTATATATACGCTGTAAATAATGCTAATCAAATGGGGAAAAAAATTGAAATAAAATATTTTAGCATGTATAGGATGACAATTGAAAGTGTAATTGTATTATTTTGATATTACATGAAGTTTAAGAAAGTAAATTAGACTTTTGAATGTTGATGTTAAACTTAAGATGTGCATATTAAATTTTATGATATTAAATGTGTCATGCAAAATCTTGAAATTGATAAGCTCCTGAGAGTCTATATCTGACAATTAAAATTGATGTAATTACACAGTATAATAATTATGACGATGTGTTTATTTTTTATAATGTAATTACAAGTGTAATTATACAGTTAAAAATTAAAGTTTAAAATAAAATTAATTATCAAAAATTAATATCTGACCAATATATGCCTTTATAAATGATATTACTTTAGGTAGCTAAATATATTTTATTTCTTGAAAATTATCAATAAATTTTGTAACAAAGATTATAAAAAGTAATTGATATATATTTTTAAACTAATAATATTTACTTTAGTCGATTATAAAAGCTAAACGTACACATTTTGTAAAAACATATATTTGACAAAAATATTAATATTATAAATATAACTCCATAAATTATTCAATAGTTTGTTTTGAAAAAAACAATCTATCAATTAAAACTAAAATGAATGACACGTAATATAGTATAAAAAAAAGTTAAAATACTAAAATAAATAAGCTGGAACAAAAAATAACATAAATTTTAAAAAATAAAATAATATAATACTCTTATATCAAATTCCAACATAACATAAAATAAATTCCATCATAACTAAAGTAAATATAATTCAAAATAAAAGAAAACTATAAGTCTATAAACTCATTTAATAACGAAATTATACTTTAATCCAAACACAAGACATAGCATAGTTATTCTAAATGAAGAAAATAAGAAATACAAACAGTTACACTGAATCACAAGAAGTAAAGGTTGAAAATGAGAAGAAAAAAAATAAAAGATAAATAATTTTAAAAAAAAGTAGAAATAAAATAAAAAATTAAAATAACTGAATTAAAAGATGAATTCTAAAGGAAAGAAATTAAAGTGAAAATAAAAGGAAGAAATTTAAAAGTAACCTCTCGAGAAATCCTTTATAAGGCAGTTTGCAATGGATCCCATGATTCTCTATTTAAGATAGGTGGTCAAGTATTATAATAAATAAAAAAGTTGCTCCTTAATCTAATGCTTCTTTGCAAAAATAGCATGTTCGAACATAGGATTTTTTTTTATGTTGAGTTTTGTTTGAGTCTCAATAATATATGTGGGCAAGAGGCGTTTATGTCAAAATTCGAAGAGGCACGATAAATATTCAAGCATACTTAACCGAGTGAACTGGCTAAAACTGAACCAACAACACAAGTGGTCCACTTAGGCCAAGGCAACTCTGAAAAAATGCAACAGAGAAAGTTGAATTAAAACAAAAGTACAATATAAGGCTGTTCAGTTCACTGTCCAAAAGTCACAATAAAACACGACCAATAAGGGTGCAATAAACTTCCAGACCCACAACAGATATGTAGAGCTACCACTAAGATGAAGAACTGCTAAAAATTAGTCGGAATAGGGACATCAATATACTAGTTATTTATACATCAAAATAAGACTCAAAACTCAATAGCTTCACAAAAATAATGGAGTGCGACAATCAATAGCTAAACTCGACTACACATACGAGACCTATGTCTACTCGATAATCTGTAGGCATGAATGTAGTGTCCTCAGGCAATGGAGATATTAATACGAAATAATATATTGAGAATATAAGACAACAAAATAATAGAAACAATACAACCACAACTCAAACCACAATATGTATCACAACTGGAAGTCAGGTATGATGACACTTGTTTAGTTCCATCAGAACAAGTGAGTCTAAACCTGATAAGAAAAACAAATAAACTACGAAAGTAACTAAATAGAATAGGTAAACCAAATGCGAAAGTCTTTAAAAAATCAAATACAATGCAAGAACTAGTTTTCACGTGTGCAAGCTCTATCAAGTGAAGAAAATAAAAGTAAACACAAACGTCGAAATGTCACGATCCAAAATGGGTCGTGAGTGGCACCCACACCTAATCTCCTAAGCGGGCGAATTAATGATACAACCCCAACTTATATTAGCTATTTAACTTATGAAATACAATATTAATGCGGAAGATTAAACTTAAAAAAGCAAGAAATAATAAAACTACTAAAGTCTATTACATAGCATTTTTCAAGACCTGAAAGTCATCACATCAAGAAAATCTAATCTTGATTACCAAGTTTAAGAGTATCAAACACCAAAATAGATAAATAAAATAATTTATGTCCGAAAGCTAAGGACATTATTCTATTATTGAGAGAATCCAACATGACCTAGGTGGATACCTCACCATAGAATCTAATGTATTGGAGATCTGCTAGAGGTGAGGGCAAGTCAAAGTTAATGGAACACTCATTGCACTCCACAAAAGCAAAACAAAGAAAATTACAAGTATGAGTCAGTACGAAAAATATGTACTGAGTAGGTATCATTGGCCAACTCAAAATAGAAACCAACTATGGCACTTAATAGAGGCAAGAAACAACAACAAATATAAGTGACAACACAAATAAATAACTACATAATCAGTCAACAATAACAAGAACTCACATAAGAACTCAAGCCTCCACACCATGATTATTTTGGAAAATAGGTTCTTTGAGATTGAGTATATTAAGTCCTTCAAATATATTTTTTCTTAATATTATTGTGTCAGAACGTGACATCTTGTAACAACCCTCAAGTCATTTCGAGAAATAGATCTTTTTATTCCATAAATGATTTATTTCACAAAATATTTAATGGATAATTTGGACTATTAAATAACTTTGATTATTGGGTTAAGGGGTAATTTTGAATAACTAATTTAGTTGATGGGGTAAAATAATAATTTAATTAAATTTCTACATCACTTATACCATATTTATTAATAGGTTAATATAATTTATCACTTTTAATACATAATAAGTTGAAAAAAAATAATGCTAGAAGAAGAGGGGTAAAACCCTTGTGGACAACTTTAGGGGCGTCAGAAACGATCAAACTTTCCAGGTAAAGTATTTCATTGTTTGATTAGTAGGATGAATAATTTGTAGTTAACATGGTTAGTGGAAAGTAATAAAGGGGACAAAAGAATAGTAATCTTAGCATGTCATCTTACATACGTATTGTTTCATATATATATATATATATACACACACCATTTTCCAATCTCATGGTTGGAAAATTCCAGAAATTTTCCTAGCTTTGAATCTATGTTGGAAATTTTACATATAATATTATAGATTTTATTCAATTTTGAGATATTGATATATATATAATTGAGTAATAGGTGCATTGTATCATATAAATATATTAGAGTTATGTTACTTAGAGAAATTTAGACTTAATGCTAGGCTTGAAATTTAGAAACTAGGTTATAGAATTAGATGAATCTTTGGGTATAGGCTAGATATATAGGAATATGGGAGTCTATGGACTCATTTTCTTGCGAATATTATATATTTTATAGATTCAAAATATTTTAAGGTATTGAAGAAAGGAAAACATTGACGGATTAACTAACTTGGCTTCGGTTCATTAATTGAAGTAGGTTATGGTTTATTCTATGTGTTAGAGAGATTCTTAATAGTAATTGATATTAATTGACTGATGTTGTAAAATTATTCTACATACTTAATTATTGTGGTTTGGATGATTAATATGTGTTGTGATTGGTCTGCAATTCCATGGCCCTGAAATCCATAATCTTGAACTTGCCTTATCAAAATTATGTTTTGAATAAAGAAGACATGATGAAATATTGTTAATGAAGTGGAAATCAATGATAAAGAATGATGAATTAAATATACTTGGATCGGGTGTCACTTTCCGACATAATATATTTGGATCGAATATCACGTTCTGACATGATATATTTGGATTGGATGTCACATTTCAACACGATATTATGGAATCGAATGCCACGTTCTAGCATGTTAATAATAAAGAAAAATATATTAAAATATTTTAGTATATTCAATCTCAAATAACCCATTGCCCAAAAGAAGCATGGTGTGGAGGCTTGAATCCTCATATTTGTTATTGAAACTGTTGATTGATTATATACCTATTGCTTGTTGTTTGCCATATGGTAAGTGCTATAATTTATTTCTTGATATTACTTTATGTATATTGATTTCTATTTTGAGTCGGTCAATGATACCTACTCAGTACATGTTTCCATGTATTGACTCCTACTTATATTTTTCTTTATTTTGCTTTTGTGGAGTGCAACGAGTGTTCCATCGACTTTGGCTCGCCCTCAGCTCTAGCCAGTGTCTGCACATCAGATTCTAGGGTGAGCTATCCTCCTAACTCGTGTCACAATCTCTCAGTCATGGAATAATATCCTTATCTTTCATATATAAACTATTTTATTTATTTATTTTGGTGTTGATATTCTTAGACTGGTATTTTGAGATTAGTGTCATTGACTGATAACTTTCAAGTGTCGGGGAATGCCAGGTAATAAACTTAATGGGTTTTGCTATTTCTTGTTTTATAAGTTTGAGCTTCCATTTTACCATCGTATTTAATAAATTGAACGACTATATGGGTTAGAATTTGAATTGTTGGTTCGCCTACTTAAGAGGGTGAGTGTGGGTCCATTTTGGATCGTGAAAAACTTGGTATTAGAGCTTTAGGTTCATTACTCTCTTCACACAAGGACAGGTCTAGTAGAGTCTTACGAAACGATATGGGGATACCCTTACCATTCTTTGAGAGGCTACAAGATCCTAAGAAAACTCATTTTCTTATTCCTTTTGTACTATTACTTGAATCCAATTGGTATCTAGGTGATACAAATTGGTATCTAATTTTCTCCATTTATTTTGCAGATGGTTAGAACTAGAGCAATAGCAATATTTGAGCCAATCGTTGGGATCATAGGCCGAGGAAGAGGAGGAGTAAAGAGAGGTTGTGGTAGAGATCATGAGATAAAGCCCACAGGGGTAGTTAGGCCAACTAGGGAAAAAACAGTTACCCCTCCACCAGCTAATGAGATAGCTGGAAAGGATGTTGAGGTGGTGAATGAGAAGACTCATGAAGATAAAGCACCACCCCAACCTATTTCATTCATGATCTACCAGATCCTCACCTATCTTAATGGTTATCTGATCAGGGGCAAGCACCCCTGGTACCCCAAGTTCAGCGACTATAGCATACAGCTGCCCTTCGTATGGATGCATCCCTAGAGACATACATGTTTCCCCAATTGATTATAGGGCCTATAATGACTAGTGACCAATATGATTTTTTGTGAAGTTCTTAAAGTTGAATCCCCCGATCTTCAAAGGTACTAAATCTGAGGATACTTATGATTTTTTGTTGATTTCCATGAGTTGCTTTATAAGATGGATATAGTGGAGAGATTTAGTGTTAAGTTTGTGACATATCAGCTTTAGAAAGATGCTAAAATATGATAGAGGTCTCATATTGAGTATCAACCAGCAAAAACACTACCTATGACTTAGACAAATTTTTTCTAACTTCTTTATGGAGAAGTATATTCCCCGAAATTTGAGAGACAAGAGAAGAGATGAGTTCCTTAATATAGAGTAAGGGAAAATATATGTTACGGCTTATAAGGCAAAATTCCATGCCCTATCTAGATATTCTACTTAGTGTTGCTTCAGTCCAAAGGAGAGGATTCGTTGCTTTGTGAATGAAATGAGGTCAGATTAAGAGATTTCAGCTTTGTAGGTGGCTACTTTAGAAAAGTCCTTTCTGGAAGTGGTTGCTTTTATGATACAAGTATATGGGTGAATCCAAATGACTTCACCAAAATGATGACATTCAAGAAGTTCCACAAGGGAGGTGAGTTTAGCAGTTCTTACTCCAGAGGGCAGAGTTTTGGTGGTTATTCAACCCGTTCGATTCAGTCTTCATTGCAGGTTTAAGATGGGGTTACATCTGGGATTAGCCAGCCTCTCCCTTATTTTAGAGGTTATATTCAGTCTTTTTCATCTTCACAGAGGCCCACTCTTTATCCTAAGACTTGTTACGAATGTGATGAGATTGGGCATATTAGAAGGTATTGTCTGAGGCAGAGTTATACTTAGTATTATTAGGGTTATAGGGACCCAAAAAATAGAGGTTGAGGTGGCCATGGTAGGGGCCGTCATTCTGGAGGATGTGGTGGCCAAGGTTGTGAGGGTGACTAGTCTGGTTGGGGTGATGGGAAGGTTAGAACTACTAGTACACAACTTGGAAGAAAATGTTATTAGATAGGTGATAGAGTCAATTGTTATGATTTTTCAGGGAGGCTAGAGGTAGAGGCATTAAATATTATTATCACAGGTACTCTTTTAGTATACGATCGCACCGCTTTTGTATTATTCGATCCTAGATCCACTTTTTCATATGTATCTTTTTCTTTTGCTTATGGACTTAATTTACATTGTGACTTACTTGACATGCCTATTCATATTTCCACTCTTGTTGGTGAGTCTATTTTAGTTAAGAAGATATATAAGTAATTCCTTGTGACTTCTGTGGGGAGAAAAACTTATTTAGATTTGATTATTCTAGAGATGGTTGACTTCGATGTAATCCTGGGTATGACTTGGCTTTTGCTAAATTTTGCTATTTTGGATTATAATGCTAAGACTGTCACCTTGGCCAAACCTGGGATAGGTCAATTAGTGTGGGAGGGTGATTATCTTCCTTCTCTAGTTTGAATTATCTCTTTTATTCATGCTAATAATTTGGTGAGTAAGGGTTGTTCAACCTTCCTAGTGCACCTTAGGGATGATATTTCTGAAGTGCCCTCGCTTGAGTCTATTTCGAGAGTGTGTGAATTTGTGAATGTCTTTCCTACAGACCTACTTGACATACCACCATATAGGTATATTGATTTTTGTATTAACTTGGATCTAGGTACTCATCATATTTCTATCCTACCGTACAAAATGGCCCCAACTAAGTTGAGAGAGTTGAAAGCCCAACTTCAAGAATTATTGGGTAAAGGTTTTATTAGACTGAGTGCCTCTCCTTGGGGTTCTCTGATTTTTTTGTGAAGAAGAAGCATGGTATCCTTCATATATGCATAGACTACATATAGCTTATCAAGGTAACTATTAAGAATAGGTACCCCCTTTCTCATATTGATGACTTGTTTGATCAGTTGCAGGGTGTTTGTGTCATCTCCAAAATTGATTTGAGTTTTGGTTATCACCAGTTTAAAATACGAGCAGCAGACATGCCAAAGAATTCTTTTCAAAAAAGGTATGGGTAGTTTGAATTTTTGGTAATGTTCTTTGGACTTACAAATGCTCTGGTTACTTTTGTGAGCCTAATGAATGAATTTTTAATCCATATCTGGATATGTTTGTTATTGTTTTTATTGATGATATATTGATCTACTCAAAGAGCAAAAAAGAACATAAAGAGCATATGAGAATTGTTCTAGGGCTGCTAAAGGACAAGAAATTGTATGCCAAATTCTCTAACTGTGAGTTATAGCTTGATTTAGTTTCTTTCTTAGAGCATGTGATTTCTAAGGATGGAGTTTTAGTGGATCCTCAGAAGATTGCATCAGCAAAAAGTTGTCCAAGGCCTACTAACGTCTTAGAGGTGAGGAGTTACGTTGGTTTAGCTAGCTACTACCACTTGTTTATCAAGGGATTTGCTCCCATTGCTTCCCAACTAACCAATTTGACCAAGCAGAATATTCCATTTATATGGTTAGATGAGTGTGAAGAGATTCTTTTGAAACTCAAGACCGTGTTGACTACCACACTGATTCTTTCCTTGCTAGTAGAAGTTACAAATGTCATTGTTTATTGTGATGCATCTTATTTTGGTTTAGGTGCAATATTAATGCAGGAGAGGAATGTAATTGTCTATGCTTCAAGGTAATTGAAGGTGCATGAACGTCATTATTCCACTCATTATTTAGAGTTGACTGTTGTTGTATTTGCATTGAAGTAATGGAGCCATTATCTATATGAGGTCAAATGTGAAGTATATATTGCTCATCGCAGTTTACAATATGTATTCATGTAAAAGGACTTGAATTTGAGATAGAAAAGATGGATGGAATTTATAAAGACTATGATATCACTATTCTTTATCACCCTAGAAAAGACAATGTTGTGGCTGATGCACCAAGTAGAAAAGCAAGAAGTATGAAGAGTTTAGCCCATTTGTAGGTTTCTAGGCGTCCGTTAGCTAAAGAGGTCCAAACTCTAGCTAATAACTTTATTGGGCTGGAAGTAACCGATAAGGGAGGATTCTTGGCCAGTATAGAGGCAAAATCTTCATTTCTTGACAAGATTAAGGAAAAGTAGTTTGATGATGAGAAGCTGAGCTAAATTCGTGATATAGTTTTACAAGGGGAATCAAGAAAGCTATGATTAATGAGGAAGACATTCTAAGGAATAAGGGTCACATACGTATGCCCCGTATTAATTATTTGATCCAGACTATTCTTGTAGAAGCTCATAGTTCAAGGTACTCCATACACCTTGGTGCAACCAAGATGTATTATGATCTAAGGAAATATTATTGATGTAGAATGAAGTGTGAAATTGTTAATTTAGTTGCCCAGTGTCCCAATTGCCATCAAGTAAAGTATGAGCATCAGAGGCTTGGAGAAACTCTCCAAAGAATGTCAATTCCTGAATGTAAGTGGGAAAGGATTGACATGGACTTTGTGGTTGGTCTTCCAAAGACATTGGGTAAGTTTGATTTGATATAGGTGATTATTAACAAGTTGACCAAGACTGCATACTTTATTCTAGTGAAGGTGACTTATAATGCAGAGAAGTTAGTCAAACTCTATATCTACGAGATTGTTCGACTGCATGGAGTTTCAATTTCCATCATATCAAATAAAGGTACATAGTTTACTTCTAATTTTCATAGGACCTTATAGCCTAAGTTAGGTACTATATTGGATCTTACTACTTCATTTCACCCTTAGACTGATGGACAGCCTAAGAGGACAATTCAAGTTTTAGAGGATATACTTTGTGCATGTGTGATAGATTTTGATAGTCGCTAGGATTAGTTCTTACCTTTGGCAGAGTTTTGTATAACAATAGTTACTATTCTAGCATTCACATGACTCCATTTGAAGCCTTATATTGGAGAAGATGTAGGTTTCCCATTGGTTGGTTTGATGCATTCGAGGTGAGATCTTGGGGTACTGACTTCTAACGAAGTCATTGGAGAAGATGAAATTGATTCAGGAGAAACTTCTAGCAGAACAGAGCAGTCAGAAGGAAATTGTGGACAGAAAGGCCAAGGACATAAATTTAATAGAGGGAGAGCAAGTATTTTTATTGTAGTAATCATGAAGGATGTGGTGAGGTTTGGTAAGTGAGGTAAGCTCAGTCCGAGATATATTGGACCATTTGAAGTCCTTAAGCGCATGGGAGAGGTGGCCTATAAGTTATCTTTGCTTCCAGGTTTATTCGGAGTACATCCAGTGTTTCATATGTCTATACTGAAGAAGTATCATGGTGATGGGAACTGCATTATTCTCTGGGATTTGGTCCTACTTGATAAGAACCTGTCTTATGAAGAAGATCCTATAGCTATCCTAGATAGGGAGGTCCATAAGTTGAAATCAAAGGAGATTGCATCGGTGAAGGTCCAGTGGAAGAATTGTCCAGTTGAGTATGATATCCATATCTTTTTATTGAGTCAGGTACTCGTTCTTACCCTTGCTTTTCTTTTGACCGTTAAGGGACGAATGATGGATAAATTGGTATCTAATGTAACAACCCTCAAGTCGTTTGGAGAGATAGAGTTTTTTATTCCATAAATAATTTATTTTGTAAATTTTTTAATGGGTAATTTGGATTATTTGATAACTCCGATTATTGAGTTAAAGGGTAATTTTGAACAACTAATTTAGTTGATGGGGTAAAATGATAATTCAGTTAAAATTCTACATCACTTATACCATATTATTAAAAATAAGTTAAAATTTATCAGTTTTAATACATGATAAGTTGAAAATAATCTATATTATATTAAAAGTGTGAAGGCCCTTAGAAATGTTGATTGAACTTTTTGTCCTTCATTAAAAGACTATGCTTTAGACAAAATCGTCTTTCCACCCTTTTTTTAAAAATTATTATTTTAATAATATTAAATATAATAAAAATTAAATAAAGAAAAATCCCTACACAAAGAATCTTTTTCCA
>JBCEWC010008252.1:0-20241 GCA_038996855.1 Solanum aculeatissimum | reverse complement strand
AAAGTTAATAACTTTTTATAGTAATAAACTAATAATAAGTTAATAAATATAAGAAATATTTAAATAATAATAAAAATGTATATATAATACAACTATACAAGTTAATAACTTAACAATTTAACATTAAAAAAAAAAGACGGTAGGGATCCGATTCTGGTACCGATCCGGTTCCAACCTGGTAACTACAGGACCAGACCGGAACTCCCCAATATTTCTAGTAGACCCAGTCCGGTAGACCCGATTTTGATTAAACAGGGGGCTTGATGGAATTACTACCGATTCTATTCTGGTAAAATCGATCTGTTTGGAACCGATTCGGTCCATTGCCACCCTTAGGCATACCTGGAAAGCTTATAAAACCTAGCCTCATAATTAGATACTGTCATAGATCCCTGCTGTAGCCGGTCAAACTCATCTTGCCTGTTGTCCCGGAGACTATAAGGTACAAACCTCTCTAAGAATACCTTGATAAGCTGATCCCATGTCATAGTTGATGATCTAGTAGGTCTGTGAGCTAAAACTGGTCTCCACCACCCCTTGTCCTATCTTGTAAGCTGGTAGGAAGTGTAAGCAACTCCGCGAGTCTCAAGAATAATTAGGTTGCACAATCGATCCTGACACTCTGATAGAAAGTAATAACCCCTGTCACCGGGCGTACTATCAAACATGGGAGGAGCTAACCGGACAAACCTTTCAAAACTCTTCTACTCGATGATAGACATAGCAGGGCTAGCAGAAATTGGTGGTACCATAAACCTGGATGGTGCAATAGATAAACTCAAAAGTTATGGCCCAATAATCGACTGATCAGGTTGAGGCGGAATAACAGAAACCATAAGAGGATCCACGAAAGCTGATGAAGGACTAACAGGTACTATAGGTGGATCATCTGCCAGCCGACACTGCAGGAGTCGGTGCATCAGGAATAACAGGAGACGAAAGAGCTCCCTCAAGTCTGGCTAATACACGCAGGAGCAACTCCTGAACTGAAGGCATGACATCTAGGGATGATGATGGTAGAATAGGGTTTGTTGCCCCTCAAACTCATACTCAGGCTCCAGTGAAGTTGCTCTAGCTTGTCTCCGCAGTGGTGCTGCTCTTCTAGCACGTCTATGACCTCTGGGCCTACCACGAACCTTGTCTAGACCACAAGTAGGGGCCACATCAACTGGATCTGACTAACCCACCGATCACCATGCTCTAGTCATCGTCATCTACACAGAAGGAGTAGATTAGATACATTCAAAATAGTTGCTATGAAAGAACGCACGAATAGAAACAAGACTAAATTTTATCCTATCAAGTGTCTTGCAACCTCCCGAAGATGGGTATGGACGTCTACATATCAATCTGCGAGACTCTACCGGATACCTCACTCTTAACTCATGAGCCCAACGAACCTAGAGCTCTAATATCAAACTATCATGATCCAAAATTGGATCGCGACTAAATGAGGAAAAACTAAGATAAGATAACCACAACACTAAGATTAAAATTTCAAAACCTGAAGTCATGAGTGTACGAGTTTCTAAATAGTACGAAAGAGTAAATACAAGGTTGTCTGATAAAAGAATAGACAAAATCTAATTCGAAATACAACTAGAAAAGTCTCAACAATACAATAGCAACTCGATGTCTAAGCCTCACCGCTATGATCTGAAGAAAGATAGGAGAATGTTGCCAGAATGAAATCACCGATGTCTAAACTCCCGGACCAGATGGATTAAACCCAGACTTCTTTCAACATTGTTGGAGTATCGTTGGAGATGATATTTCTAAGGCCATTATGGAATGCTTGAATAATAATTCACCTGCGCCAGAAAGTAACAATACTAATATTGTGTTGATCCCAAAAAAAAACTTGAATGTCTCTGATTTATGACCTATCTCCCTTTGTAATGTTATTGATAGAATCACTTTTAAAGTCCTTGGGATCAGAATGAAATGATGTATGAATTTAATAACATCTGAGGCCCAAAGTGGATTCATTCCATGAAGATACATTATTGATAATGCAATAATTTCTTTTGAAGTTATGCATTATCTAAAGAGGAAAACACAAGGCAAAGTGAGTTATGCAGCGGTTAAAACAAACATGAGTAAAGCTTATGATCGCGTTGAATGAGAATTCTTGCGAGCAATGATGATAAAGATGGGATTTTGTTTCGAATGGGTGAATAAAGTTATGTATATGATAACAACGGTTACTTATCAATTTAGTCATGGTGGCAAGCAGTTCGGAAATATTTCTCCGAGAAGAGGCTTGAGTCAAGGTGATCCAATATCAACTTATCTATTTTTGATAGTTGCAAAAGGTTTGTCAGCATTGTTGAGGCAAATGACTATTCAGGGTCGAATTCATGGTGTTAAAATTTGCACTAAAGCACCAACTGTTTCACACCTTTTTTTTTTGCGGATGATGCTTTGTATTTCTTTAAAGCAGCAAAGAAGGAGGTTGAAATTGTTAAGCTTTGTTTGGAGATTTATCAGGCAGCCTCCAGCCAACAGATGAATTTCTAAAAAATTGATATTTTCTTCAGCTGTAATACTAATGAAAGTGTGAAGAAAGAGATTGTTGATATCCTTCATGTTAAGGAGGTGAATGCTCCTGGAAAATATCTTGGCTTGCCGGTAATGGTTGGAAGAAACAAAAAATTAATCTTTACTTATATTCAAGATAGAGTAATCTCAAAGATAAACAGCTGGAATTGTACTAGTCTCTCGCGAGCAAGACGAGAAGTATTGCTTAAAATTGTGGTTCAATCAATTCCAACTTATGTGATGAATATGTTCTTGATTCCCAGTAATATATGTGAATCTATTGAACGAGCCATGAATGGATTTTTGTGGAGATCTGAAATGGGGGAAATCGAGGAATAAGATGGATGTGTTGGAAGAAAGTTTGTGTCCGCACGGAGGATGGGGGATTAGGCTTTCGAGAGCTCTAACATTTTAATATCACCATGCTCGCAAAAATAGGTTGGAATCTGTTAACTAGGCCTAATGCTCTCGTGAGTAAGCTCTTTCAAGCTCGATACTAGAATAAATTTGACTTTCCCCATGCAAAACTAGGCTCAAATCCTAGCTTTGAATGGCAAGGCTTATATAAAGGTAAATAAATTCTGAAACAAGGATGTCTCTGACGTATTAGGAATGGAAATACAACAAAAGTCTATGTTGATCCATGGCTGCCTGAGGAGAATTCGAGTTATGTTGAAAGCTCTAGTTTTCTTGGAAGTGAGAGTTTACTTGTAGCAGATCTGATGAAGAAAGGTGCAAAAGAAGGGGACTTGGATTTGCTAAGTGTTCTTTTTAATGACATTGATATGGAGGCTGCTAGACAAATTCCATTGAATATTAGTCCCCGAGCAGATATTTGGATGTGGAAATTGAACAACAAAGGATTATACTCCGTGAAGAGTGGATATCGTCTCCTATATAATCAAAACATAGCACCCAACTCACAAGACCAACAACTTTGGAAATTCATTTGGAGCATATCATTACCTCCTAAGGTACTCAACTTTATCTGGAGAGTCTTGAGAAATATTCTACCTATATGTGAGAGCCTTTCCAAGAAAAAAATGTGTAGCTAGTTCAATCTGTCCTCGATGTTTGCAAGCATAGAAAATCATGAAACATTGCTTGATAGATTGTCATTTTGCAAACACAATGTTGGATTCAATCAAAATTTGGTTGGCATGATGTACTAGGAGATTTTGTGGCAGGGTTTGAAGAGCAAAGAAAGAACAACACAAAAATAAAAATGGATGAAGTAGTTATGATTTTATGGAGCTTGTGGGAAGCCAGAAATAATTTATGTTGGAATAATAAATAAAGTGTGCCCGTTGCCACTTTGTACCATGCGAAGAAGGAGTTGGAGGAATGGGGAAGTGCCAATTTGAGAGCCGAGATGACTGTTGTCTCCGCAAAGATGAATACTAAATGGGAGAGACCTCCGATTGATACAATTAAATGTAATATCAATGCCTCTTATGATATTCATACTGATTTGGCAGGGATAGGCATGGTACTACGTGATCAATTGGGTCAATTTATTGCTGAAAAGTCTATATTTCTTGGCCGCGTTGCTAGCTCGTTGTTGGCCAAGATCATAGGGGCATGTGAGGCTCTTAGTTGGCTAAAGGAACGTTTCAGTATATTGAGGTTGGTTGTGGAAACTGAATCTACTAGTGAAGCAATCTCTAGAAGAAGATTTGGTGAACTACTATTATTTTGATTCTTTAGTTTTTAATTGCAAAACTCTTATTAAAGAGTTACCTTTTCTCTCCTTGTCGGCTGTTAAGAAATCAACGAATCAGGTCATTCATTGTCTTGCTAGAGCATCTGTTTCTGAGTCTAGTTCGATGGAGTGGGATACTAACCCTCCGGCTTTCATTACCGATGTACTTATTTTTTATTTGAATAATACATGATGAAAGAACCATTTAAAAAAAAAGTGCTAACATTTTAAATAATTTTTTTGAAAAGATTACTAACGTGGATTCATTACAATAGGTATTTAGAGAGCGAATATAGATTAATTGAAACAACGAACATAGTTAGAAAGTCAAAATAGAAACAATTATAAAAAATAAATAAATTTATTTTTATGAAAGTTGAATTACTAAAGAGCATGATTATCTCTTTGAGTTTTGAAGATAACATTATTATTTTTTAAAAGAAAGCATCACTATCGTTAACGATCTTTTAAAAGAAGCGTCAATATTATTAACAGTTGTTTTAATAAAACATCTAAATTGGTTCATCACAGTAGATTTTTATAAAGCAAATATAGATTAATCAAAATATTGAACATGGTCACAAAGTCAAAAAAGAAAAAAATATTGTAAAAGAGTACAAGTGTATCGTTAAGCCTTGAATGTAACGCTTAAATGCCAATATTATCAATAGTTTCTTTTAAAAAGCACCAATATCAATTTTAGATTTGTATAGCACAAATATAAATTAATTGAAACATCAAACACAACACAAAGTTAAAAAAAATTATATAAAAAAAGAAGTTGACTGATTGTTAAAGTTGAATCACTAAAGAATTTGACTGCATCATTGAGTCTTAAGAGTAACATTCTTTTGAAAGCGCCATTAGGTTAACGGTTTTTCAAAAAAAAAAATTAAAATGTGAGTAGTATTTATGTGTATTTTTTTTTTTTTGAAAAAAAGCGCCAGCATTAATTTATTATATTAAATTTTATAGCGCGAATATAAATTAATAAAAAAAGTGAACATAATCACAAAGTCAAAAATATATATATATAAAAGATAAATTGACTGATTATTACTAAATTTAAATTGCTGAAGAAAATGACAGAATGACAAAACGTATATTGAGTAAATTCTCTCATTAAATCTTGAACATAACGATTTTTTAAAAAGAAGTGTCACTATGATTGACGGATATTTTTTTCAAAATGCCAACATTGTTAATGATTTTTTAAAAAAAAACACCAACATCGATTTATTTCAATAAATTTTTATAACTTGAATATAAATTAATCGAAACATAGTCACAAGTCAAAAAATAATAATTGCAAAAGATATGTTGACGGATTGTTACTACAGTTGAATTACTAAAGAATACGGCAAATGACAATACGTTTATTACCATAAGATGTTTCATCGAGCCTTAAACGTAATGATATTTCAAAAAAAAAAAGTGTCACTATTATTAATGTTTTTTTTTTTAAAAAAAAAGAACCAATATCACTAACGATTTTTTTAAAATACCAATTAGTTTATCATGGTAAATTTTTATAGCGCGATTACAGATTAATCAGAACAACGAACATATCGATAAAATAAAAAAAGAAAATAAGTTCATTCATTGTTAGTAAATTGAATTACTAAAAAATATGACGACGTCTATTAACGTAATGTATCTCGTTGAACCTTGACCGTAACGGTTTTTAAAAAAGAAGCGCGACTATTGTTAACGATTTTTCAAATTAAGCACCAATGTTATTAGCACTTTTATAAAAAAAACACTAAGATCAGAGTAAATTTTTATAACGCGATTACAGATTAATTAGAACAACGAATATACCAATAAATAAAAAAAGAAAACAAGTTCATTGATTGTTAGTAAAATTGAATTGCTAAAAAATATGACAACTTACGTAATGTATCTCGTTGAACCTTGAACGTAACGATTTTTTAAAAAGAAGCGCCACTATTAACGATTTTTCAAATTAAGCACCAATGTTATTAGCACTTTTATAAAAAAAAAACACTAAGATCAGAGTAAATTTTTATAACACGATTACAAATTAATCAGAACAACGAACATACCGATAAAATAAAAAAAGAAAACAAGTTCAATGATTGTTAGTAAAATTGAATTACTAAAAAATATGACAATTTCTATTAATGTAATGTATCTCGATGAACCTTGAATGTAACGGATTTTTAAAAAGAAGCGGCACTATTAACGATTTTTCAAATTAAGCACCAATGTTATCAACACTTTTATAAAAAAAATATTAAGATCAGTTCATTAGAATAAATTTTTAATGGGAACGTCGAACATAGACAGAAAGGCTTAAAAGGAAAAATTGAGACAATGGGCCGATAAGCGCGCCACATCACAAGTAAAAAATCCAGCTAGGGATAAAGATATCGAAGAAGACTTGATTTGGTAATTAGACAAACCCTGATTTTCACTCTAGCAACAGCCGTACATATCCACTATATATATTTGCTTTTCCTTTTTCCTTTTTCCTTTTTCATAAGTTGAGAAAAAAACATTTGTAAGTAGTAATAAAAGTTCATTTTAATGTTGTTTCCTTTGTGAATTTTAATTTGATATACATTTGTTTTGATGTTTATGTTTATTGATGAAGGGAATCGATCCAGACGTGCAACAAGTTAAACAATTTGCATTGACTAGCGTGCGTTACTCTCTGGTAAGTCGGCTCTTAATCTGCTAAGCGCCATTTTCATTTTATTAAATTAAATTATTTGTTGTAAAACTTCCATTAATTTATTAATTAATTAATCAACTTCACTCTGGGGTAACCTTTCGTGGGGATCCCAAAATGAGCATCTGGAGTTATGGACTCTTCTGGAACTGTGTGTCTATGTGTGTGTGGATTTTCAATAGGTCCACACAGAATCTTGAAGCTTTTGTATTTACTTTACATAGAAAAATAATATTCTAAAAGTCTCTTTTCAACTTTTAGCCTATGAGGAGTTTATAATAATTTTTAGAAAAGGCTATGCACTTTTTTGATTATCTGTAGAGTCAACAGAGTCTTTTTCTTATCCTGTTTTTGTTAGTTTCTTCCAGTTTTATTTTGTAAGGTATTGAAAAGTCCACTTTTTTTTTTTCGGGGAGGGGTTTCTTTATCACCACTTTTTCTTATGTATATATACACACACTGGTTTACTTAGCCCCATTTATAAACCTTTCGTTTTCCTCTTTTATGGTAGTGATCCCACTGTTTTTACAATGACAGCTATAAGCAGTCAAAACTCAAAACCCATATCTCTTTGATTGAATGAAATACTCCTAGGGTTTCCTTTTTATTATTTAGGCCAACCCATTTCTCTCTCTCATTTGCTCAAAGAGTAGCATTAGAGGGGAAGGTGCAATAAGGGTTCTTGGTTGTCTTGTACCAACCCCTTTTGCTTCTTCTTTAATTTTGTGGGTTTGGGTTGTTGAGTTTTATGTTCATCACCAAAATCTTGGGACTAAAATACTTTGTTGGGGGTGTATAAATATGAAAAGTTTCTATCAAGTGTTGATGGGAAAGTTGAGATCTTGAAAGTGATTGACAAGAGAGTTCTGAGTCTTTTTCATATCAAAGTTTGGATTTTTTTTTGGTTTTGGTAAAAAGAGAGGAAGGGGGTTGATGAGTTTTGGAGGTTTCATAGGGAGTAGTAGTGGAGGAAAAGGCGGTGACGGTGGTGGTTCTGGGGTTTCAAGATTGGTGGCTGATAGTTCATACGAAGCCATGCCTACGGCTACTATTGCTCAGTCACAACTTATCACATCGTCTTTACCCCATTCAATGTTTAACTCTTCCCCGTTATCTCTTGCGCTTGTAGGCCTCCTCTAAAAGTCTTTTGTTGTGTGTGTGTTTTTGTTGCTTGGGATGGATGAATAGTGTATTTGGGTTAATTTGCAGAAGCCGAAGATGGAAGGTGCTGGTGACGTGAATTTTGATGCTGCTGCAATGGGAAGGACTTCCAGAGATGATGACTATGAGAGCAGGTCCGGCAGTGACAACTTAGACGGGATTGGATCAGGTGATGAAATGGAAAATCAAATTGGTAGCTCATCCAGATCAAAAAAGAAATACCATAGGCATACCCCATACCAGATTCAAGAACTTGAAGCGTATGTGTTGTGCCATTTCATATTGTTGTTTCCATTGTTTGTTTGGATTATTTCTGAATTTTTTATCCGACAGTTCTTTTAAGGAGAATCCACACCCTGATGAGAAAGCAAGACTTGAACTTGGTAAGAGACTGTCACTGGAAAGCAGGCAGGTAAAATTTTGGTTCCAAAATAGGAGAACCCAGATGAAGGTAAATGCCACCACATTGACATTATTTTGTTAAATTTATTATACCTTGTGTAAGATTTTGTCACATAGAATGTATAAGTGAACCTACATTGTTTCAGACCCAGATGGAACGGCATGAGAATTCGATGCTGAAGCAAGAAAACGATAAGCTCCGTATTGAAAACATAGCAATGAAGGAAGCTATGAGGAGCCCAGCTTGCCCACATTGTGGTGGTCAGGCAATTCTCGGGGAGATACACATCGAGGAGCATCATCTAAAGATAGAGAATGCCCGCTTAAGAGACGAATATAATAGGATATGCGCCGTGGCAAACAAATTTTTGGGAAGGCCTTTGGAAACTTTCCATGCTCCTGCTCCAATGCCAGCTGGGATGGCTAATTCAGCTCTGGAGCTTGCTGTGGGGAGAAACAGCTTTGGTGCTATGAACTCTGTTGACACTGCATTGCCAATGGGACTTAATTTTGGCAATGGTATCTCAAGTGCTCTACCAGCGATTTCACCTAGGCCCACCCCCAACATGGCTGGTGTAGATGTATCCTATGATAAGAACATGTTAATAGAGCTTGCTTTTGCTTCCATGGCTGAGCTGATTAAGCTGGCCGATATCGGTGGTCCTCTGTGGCTTAGAAACTTTGATGGAAGTGCAGAAGAATTGAACCTTGAGGAGTATGCTAGGTCTTTCCCTCCATGTATTGGCATGAAACCTGCCCACTTCACAGCTGAGGCAACAAAGGCAACTAGTACAGTGATGATCAACAGTCTGGCCTTGGTGGAGAGTCTGATGGACACAGTAGGTTCCTTCATCCTGAAACGTTTAGTTGACATTTTGATTCCTTTGACCCATTGCTGAATGTGAAAAGTGTTTCTCCAATTTGCTTCTTTAACATAGGATTTTCTTTTTTATTTAAGGGGTGTTGCGTTTAATGGCTGCATGTTCTTTTGATTAAAATAACTTTAACTTTCAAGTAGAGGGAAAAAACATATTGTTTGCTTTTCTGCTTGCTTTCCATGTAACATGTAAGTTCTACTAATGCAGAGTCGATGGATGGATATATTCTCATGCATTGTTGGCAGAAGCTCTACAATTAATGTGATCTCCAACAGCTCAGGTGGAAGCAAGGATGGCAATTTGCTCTTGGTATGTTTTTGTTATTTTTGTGGAAGTCATCCATCTTAAGTTTCTTTCTTGCCTGTCCTGCGATAGAGGTCTGAAAATATCAATTTGCAGATCCAAGCTGAGTTCCAAGTTCCGTCTGCTTTAGTTCCTCTCCGTCAAGTAAAGTTTCTACGCTTCTGCAAGCAACACGCTGAAGGTGTCTGGGCAGTGGTGGATGTATCTATTGATGCTATCCAAGAAGGTTCACAATTGCGTGAAACTGGAAACTGCAGGAGACTCCCTTCTGGATGTATTGTGCAAGATTTGCCCAATGGGTACTCCAAGGTAACTGTTCATTTAGTATTCCATGCAGTGCTCCGTAAGTTGCTGAAATTTAACCCGCTAAATTGTTCAATGTAGATTTATTTATTTTTTCTTGTTGGTTTGTGTATTTATTTGTTCTTAATGAAGATTTATCTCATCATTTTGCTTACATAGTTTTTTTTCTTTAATGCACTTCATACTATCTGATTTTGGAGTGTTGATTCTCTTGACCTTTGCTTCTGAAATATATTTATCCTTGGCATTTTTTGGAAGTGCTGTCAGTAAAATAATTTGACAGTTGTAGCCTAAGAATCTGAACCTTCTATTGTTATTTTATTCTGTAGATGCTTCTGTATGTTTATTTATGTTATCATCAAATTCAAGGCTAGATTTTTTCATATTTTTTTGCTTAGGCTTCTGTCAGATTAGAAAATTGGTTAATCGAGGATGTCAACCTTACAGTATTGCAAGATGCCTCAGCTCCTCTTTCTGTGTCTCGAACTTATAAATTTATGATCATTGTGTAAACGCAGAGCCTCGATAGTTTCATCTTAACTGTACAAGCAATATAGTGGATGCTTCTGTCCCGACCCCCGACCCCCCTACACGTGCTTGTGAATCTATGCTTGCATGGGTGTTTACTTGGTACCACTTGTGTTATTTGACCTCACTATAGATTTCTACTGTACCCTTCCAATCTAGAAAATTTAAAAATGATGTTAGTTGTGTAAATGGTAATTTCGCTTAACCTATCCTCTTATATTTATGTTCTTCATTTTCTTGCAAAATCACAACTTTTCACATTTTGCACTGAGTTTCAAACCATGTTTCACTGTCCTCTGGGATTTCTTGATTATTAAAAAAACCATTCACATTGTGAACTCATTTATGCTCTCTTTTGCATCCTATCCTCTTGAATGATTATAAACAAGTAACTATGATCATTTCCTTGCATTCTATATCTCTTTATTCTGGAATTCCAACTTCATGCGGACTAAAGCTACTGAATACACAGATTGATCTATGCTCTTTTGAAGCATATAATCCTTAATTGTTTTGAGTTGCTGGTTAAGTTACCTACTGACAGACCAATTGATGTCAAAGCTATCTTAATCTACTCAATTTCTGTGTACGAAATTTCAGGTTATTTGGATTGAGCACACGGAATATGATGAGAGTACCATCCACAATTACTGCCGCCCTTACATCAGGTCTGGCCTGGGCTTTGGTGCCCAGCGGTGGATTGCCACCCTACAAAGGCAATGCGAGTTCTTGGCAGTCATCATGTCTTCTTCTGTGCCCAGTGGTGATAGTGCAGGTACCACATCATATTGTTCATTTAACACTGTCGAACTTTGAAATGATAATGGATTCTTATAAAGTTCCACTATTGGCAGTTGTTGGTCCCAATGGTCGGAGAAGTATTGCAATGCTGGCTCGACGCGTGACTCGCAACTTTTGCGGTGGGGTTTGTGCAACCTATTACAAGTGGGAACCAATCCAATCAGGGACTGCAGAGGAGAGTAAGTTGATTATGAGGAAGGCCATTGGTGAACCTGGTGACCCTCATGGTATGGTGTTGAGTGCCTCCAAGACCCTCTGGCTGCCGGTGACACATAAGCGTTTGTTTGACTTCCTTCGAAATGAACAAACAAGAAGTCAATGGGATGTGTTGTCCCATGGTGGTTCCACTCACCCAATAGTCCACATTGCCAAGGGTCAGGATCTTGGCAACAGCATCTCTGTGTTCCGCACTAATGTGAGTGAAACTGGCGTGGCTTTTAGAAATGTCGCATAAAACTACACCACTCAGTGCACTTACTAGTAAACATTGAATCCTGAATAAGTGTTTTGGCTTGACTTGCAGGTGACTGACAGCGATGGTAATCAAAATGGTCTCTTGACCTTGCAGGAGGCGTGCACGGATGCATCTGGTTCCATTATAGCATATACATCCCTTGATACTGGAGATATGAATGTTGTGATGAATGGTGGAGATTCTTCGTGCGTGGCTTTCCTTCCATCAGGACTTGCTATAGTTCCAGATTGTTACGAGAACTCGAACAATGGAATGCTGGAAAATGAGGGTAAGAGTAACGGGTCTCTATTGACGGTTGGATTCCAAATTTTAGTGAATAGCCTGGCTTCAGGAAGTCTGACTATGGATTCGGTGAACACTGTGAACACCCTCATCAGCCGTACAGTGCAAAATATCAGGATTGCATTCCAGTGCAGTTAATCTCCAAATTTGTGATGCATGTTATGACTGAGAATTAAGTATACAAGTTAAGTTGATAGAAAGAAGTCGGGTTTTGAGTCAATGAACGAACCGAGGTGGTTTGCTAGTATTTGGCATTGTTTGATGATGAAGGGTGTGGTTCGTGTATTGACTTTGGTGGCCCTTTACATTATTGTGTGCTCTGCTATACCTACTTCGTTTTCTTTTCATGTTGGTAAAGATGATATTCTATAGGTTGTTTTCTTGGGTGTTATGAAACTCATTTGGTTGGTTTAATATATTTGCTGTTGGATTGCTTAAAATAACTCATGCACTCTAAAATAATTTCCTACCCAAAATCTTTTGTTTTCTTCAAATCATATGATTCTTTTATCATTTCATCCCTATCCCACAAAGGTGTTGCTCCATAATCCCTCTCTTTGTTGGTCTGTACAAGAAAAAGATGTACATATTTAATTGTCTCTTTTTTCTGTCCATTAGAATATGTTGTAAAATTATGTCAGGCAAGAGTATCCAACATGACATGTGAAGTCTAGTACTTCAGTTTTTGTACAAACATATGATGACATGATTCTTTCTTATTTTTTACGGAAGGATAACACGTGACTTCCCCCTCTCGTACGCATGGAAATAAGGACATATATAGCCTATTCCATTAGACTTGTATAGTCTACTTATTTTTTATATATAGCTACTTATGCTTGATTATTCAATTTTAACAACACTTCCCTTACCAATTTATGCTTCAAAAGTGATGCCAACTTTTAACTTTGGCCAAATACCTCAATACAAACACCTTTACACTGATGCATATCTTTCCCTTACCACACGTATATACATACCTTTTTCTTTAGAATTCCCATTGTTGAGAAGAAGATCAAACTTTATATTTTTCTTTCAATTTGTCTTAACCTCACAATCATGCATTCACTAGCTTCATAACTCTTCTTCCATTAACTAGGGAGTTACATCTTGCTCCATTCATGAACTAGAATAATAACATATGTATTCAGTGCACTACTTCTAACACATTAATTGAAGGTCTCATATACTAGAAAGTACGAAATTGGTCATTGCTAATCCCTACCTAATCAGTTGCTACAAGATTCTAGTTAACTCAATTTCCTAATAATCCATCGCTAATTCCTAAGATTAACATTTGAATTTTTGTTGTTACGCTACCAAATTTTGTCAAAAGATTCAACCTTACTGTATTTATTTGTGTAAAATATATTTTCATGTAATCCTTATTTTTTCATATTTATCTTGTGGATAATATCACTGAACTTACACTTATAGGTAGGTAAGAGCATGTTGTCTAATTTCCCTTATCAACGGTACTATTATTTCTTTATTTTCATAAGACTTGTTCAATTTTACTAATATATGTTATTTCTTTTTCTTCGATTTTCATATTGATTATTGTTGTTACTGTTCTTGACTACATTTTTTCTCCCACTTGTTTGAGATATTTTACTTGAGTTGATGATCTATCATAAATAACTTTTTCTATCTTTATAAGATAAGGATAAGGTTGCACATACTCAACCTTCTCCAAACTTCGCGTGGCATGTTATTGAATTAAATTTAAATAAAGAGATATAAATAGTTTGCCTCGAGTGTGGGATGATAGAAATAGCTACAAGTCGACACATAACTAAAATAATTCTAACATTTTGGTTAATTACCTACTGGGTATTCCAACGATAGCTACAAGGTAGTGGATAACTTTTCTTAATTATTTTCAGTTATCATACATTTTGTTGTTGCCACTTGTTCTTTTAATTTGTTAATTATTTTCAGATTATTTGCTACTATATTTGTTTTACTTCTTAATTTTTGGATATGTTTTATTTGAATCGAATGTCTATTAAAAATAACTTATATTTATCTTTATAAGATAAGAGTAAGATTGTATACACACCACCACATGCTCTCTCTGACAATTATATTGAGTGTTACTGTAGTTCCATAATCTTAGTAACATCTTGAGGAACTTATACAATCAATCCAAGCTTGAACTTTGAGGTTGAAGTAAAATAGTCATGCACGCATTTGTGTATATCATATACATTTCACATGTATAACATATATATGTCATTTATATATCAAATGTATATCACGAGTATATCATGCATTTATACTGACACGACATACCCAATCATCTTCTTGCAACCTTTAACTTGGTTTTTTTTATATCAAAACCAATTCTAATCAATTCTAAAGGTTAGAATCCTCTAAGTTATTTTCAACATAAAATTTTGATTGGAATTAATGATAAAAAAGACTTAATAAAAGTTGTAAACAAATTAAAACAAACATTTGATTTTTGTGGAAATAAAGCTACAAATGATGTGTGATTGTATCAGTCCATTTTAATACGGTGTTCACATGCAATTATTGGAGCCTTCGATTTATTTTTGCTTACTTAAATCTTTACAAAATGAAAGTATCTATACAAGATGTAATATACATATTTTTACATAACTGATGTATATTTCTTTGGGATAACTACTCTGTTAAAGTAATTAATCAAAAAATGATATAGGCATATATAGTCAGTGTATATATTATGTATAGTCAAGCTATATTTATTTTTTGAGTGTATCATGATGTATATCAGTATACAACTCATGTGTAGGTAATCTATATTATATAGTCAGTCTATACTTTTTATGACTTTGGCAAGCTATATTGTATAGTCACTGTATATTTCTTATGATTTTTAGTTGTTTTCTTATATAAGTAAAAGATGAATATAATTATTGTAAATTAATTAATTTATCGTATATATTTGAAACTATTCCTGTTTCTTTTTGTATATATACTATTATTTTTGTGAGCGGTCAAATATTTATGTCACTTTCTCTTATTTAATAGCCCAAGGAAGAGAGGGTCTAATTAAGGGCTCTTCTAGCCCGTGATAATTCACTCTCTTTTTTTCAGTAAGTGATAATTCACTGCCTATGATAAAATTTTGCAAAGGATTCTTTCGCTTACGTCCCTTTGCCAAAATTAGTCATCACTACTTGCCAAAGAATTTAGGAACAACTACATAAAATAGATTTAATTGTAAAACAATTTACTAAAAATGGACGCGACCCTGTTTATATACGCTTAATGGATCAGTCACCCAAACTATTACACACTTTTTCCTTTTTTATTTAGCATCTGTGGTATTCAGCAGGTATATTGATATCACATCGGTATCATATAGGACTGAGTTTAATCATTTGTGACACTCCATCAATGTATTGATATCCTATCGTCATTATATAGGATTAGGCTATTTTTTAAAAATAAATAAATAAATAATAATTAAGAGAAAACTATTAAAGTCGCAATCTTATTTATTAAATTCAACACTTTGATGGTATCTATATACTCAGATGGTATCAAACAATAATTGAGCAGTTTTCTCCCTGAAGCATTATCATTTCTTTCTTGATGTCATTAGAGTATAATGTTATCAATGATTAGTGTTTTATTGAACCGTTGCTTCTTCATCCTTGATATCATCAGAGTATATATACTCTGATGGTATCAATCAGTAATCGAGCAGTCTTTTCATGAAGTATTGCATGTTCCTCCTTGATACTATTAGAGTTTATATACTCTAATGGTATCAAGGAGTAACAAAGTGATGTTTTTACTATAGCACTATTTCTTCTTCTTTGATACCATTAGAGTATATATACACTGTGATGGTATCAAGTAATTTCACTGAATCACAACATCTTCTTTCTTGATATCATCAGAGTGTGTACACACACACTCTCATTGCATCAAATGCATAAGAATAGTTAAGAACATAAGGTATGAAAGTAAGAGGGTAGCCGCTTGTAAATAATTTTTCTTTTCAGAGTACAAGTATTATTTTCCCCTTTTATGTACTAATTATGTATATTATATGTATATTCATACTTAAATATACAATATTTATATATTTTATAGGTTATTTTGGAAACTAGATCACCCAAAGATATTAGACAATAATCATCCCTTTTTCTTTAATTACCAATAGCTCCTGTCGACTTTCTCAAGTTAAACTACCATTCTACTGCAAAATTAAGATCTCCTAGCTATTTTGTCTTCAATATGCATGGTTTTACAAAGAATATGACAAACCTAATGTTGAAAATCAGTTTGTTAACAGTATTATATATAGAGATATGTGGCTATATCCTTCATATATTAAGTACTTTTAAAGAATTTAGTTTTTAATAACTTCAGTTAATTGTTGAAATATATAGTAATGTATGGGGTAATATACATTTAGTGGTTGCATCTTTATACTCGTACTCATATTTCTAAGTTAGGGATTGTTTGGTCGAGTATGTTTTAACTTTTTCTTGTGTGTCTGATACCATGAGAGTATATATATACTCTGATGATATCAAGAAGGAAGAGGCGGTATTATAGTGAAATTGGTTGATACTATTAAGTATATACATACTATGATGGTATCAAAGAGGAAGAAATTGTTTGATATCATTAGAGTATAACCAGAGTTTAGAGTTTAATAGATAAGATTGTGACTTTAATAAATTAGATTTCAATTTTGATAATTTCCTTCTAATTATTTCTTTTTTTTTAAAAGAAAGTGTCAAATGCTACATGATACCGATAGGGTATCAATATACTAACGGAGTATCACATAGAATTAAGCTTAGTCTTATATGATACGTACCTAAGCGGTATCATATAATGACGGAGTCTTAATTATTTCTTTTAAAAAAAATAATCCTAATCCTATATGAATCTGATAGGGTATCAATATACTAACGGAGTATCACAGAAGATTAAGTTGAGTCATCCTATATATTATCGCTATGGTATCATATACCGATGGAGTATCACAAAGTAGTGATACTGATGTAATGCACGAAATAAGAAAGAAAAAAAAAAGTAAAGTAAGCAGGCAAAAAGTTTGGATTGGACCCATTTTTGATAAATGATTTTATAATTAGATCCATTTTATGTAGTTTTTCCTACGTTTTATCGACATTACTAAAGTGTCTATAATCGTTTACCAGGTCGCTAGAGTTTAGTCTCGCAAGTGATCCATCTTGTTTGGAAAGTTACTTCTTCTTTAGGGTTGATTTTAGGATAGATAAATACAAGAGATTTAAATAATGAAAAATCAAAATTTAGAAAATAATACTTAATTAATGCAAGTGGATGCATATACCCGTTGGGTAATCAAATATTATTTCTCCATTTCAAATATTGAATTTCAATATTTATTAAAAAAAATTGATTTGGTATCTAGATTTTTGTGTTGTTGGTGAGTGATATCTTAGCTTGTGATCTCCGCTCCCAATTTTCCCTAGTAAAATATTGATTTGAAAGTATTTCAAGTGAAATATATAATAGTTCCTATTCACAAATCTTTTAACTATCACAAAAAAAAAAAAAAACCGAGTACAATTTATGTCAAATACAAACTTCAATTTTCAAATTTTTTTTTTGATTTTAATTTCCCATAAATTCTTTTTTGAAAAAAAATCAACCTAATATTATAAAAAATCTTACGACCGACATACTCTAATTAATCTCCTAAAATGTTGAAATTAGGACGTAACTTAATTGCTACTATAGTCAAAATAATAATTTACAAAAATCTTGCCCTTAGAATAAGTCAGATGTGTTACGTCACTTCTTTTAATTAAATTTTCTTTAATAGCTGTATTATGCAGTTGAAAAAGACTTAAAAGGATGCATGCCTTTTTAATTAATTGTTCCTTTAATCGGCTTTGCAAATCAAACCTACCCCTCAATTAACAGAAAAAGAATATTTTATGGTCATTTATAATTTGAATAGAAGAAAAAAAATCTTATAAGAAAAGAATATAAAATTATTTTGTAAAGGACTACGAAATCAAATTTTCCTCGAATAATGCAGAATTGTCATGACAATTAGTGCTTAATTAACACTAGTAGAAACCAAGGAATTAACAACGGATGAAATTTCATAGTTAAACAAAAAAAAAATCATGCTAATTCCATATAACTAAGAAAATTATATTAACTAGGAGCATTTTATAAACGACATATTAGCTAGAGATTGTTGATAAATTTCGTAGCTAAATTCATATTTTCTAGTAGCACAATACTATTAATTTATTGACTTTTTTAAGGCATAATTTCATTATCAGTGTCATTTTCTCTAAATTTGATTTGTGTTCGAGTCAATGACAATGATGGCATGAATTGAATACAACAGTTTTGGTGAGTGTTACGTTTAATTTGTTGGTATGTAGGGTATTATAATAAAAGAACATGCATGTGTAATTACTACAAAATAATTAAGAACGAAGATTAAAGTAGTATTTGGTAGATATTTTTGTTGAGTGGATGAAATGACTATTTAAATTAAATTAATTAGCAGAGGCACCAAATTAATTGTAAGCCAATGGAATCAAAGGAAGTTTTACAGGTAGCTCCCACGCTAATGATGTTTAATGATGGTTGTTAAAACATTATTACTAGTCATCCACAAAAAGAATTTTGGTAAGAAATTCCTTCATTATGTAATTGGAGCTATATACTATAATGGCCTTTTCTCTTAGGCCTAATGGCCATGACCAAATGCTATTTTTAACAAAAAGTTCTTTTTATTATAGCGCAACATCATACAATGTTGGGGGTATGAATAAAGTTTTATATGAAAATAAAAATAAAAGCTATTTATAATAATGTGTAACGATTTGAATGACGCAAGATCTTTTTGAAAAATGATGGAAATTTGTGTTACAACGGATAATTAATATCTCAACATGTTAACATCATTTTAAAATTGTTTTAGTTTAATAATTTGTATCAAGTCAATAATTTGACTAGACGAGCATGGAAAGATGACAGAGCAATAGTGTGTGAGGCGACTAACAATTTTTGTATGTATGATTTTGTAAGCAAATATTAACGGGGCAAGAACAACGGGTCGTACCTTTTAGACGATTTCACGAGAGTTGTTAAGCCACCAACGAATTCAGCCCAAGATCACGCTCCGTTTCACTAGGAACACGGATTATAGTTCACGAACCAAATGCCTTTTTGTATTTTTGATGAATTAAGGACTTATATCCTTCACTAGTGTTGTGTTTTTTATCTTATAGTAGATTCTCAAGTCTAGTTTTATTTTAAACTTTCAACTGACTTTATCTGCAGTAAAAAAAAAATTTGTAACTTCCTTCTTTCATTCACATAAGAAATTAAAACCAACTTCCTAGAAATAGGGAAGTGGTTGATGGTTATAACCACCTCCTCAATGGAAGTTAATCGTCGGTCCACATGTGCGACCCACGATCCCAAAAAAAAATCTTACATCTCCCACTTCGCACATGGCGGATAAGACCCGAGTCAATATTACATCAACCTAACACATAATTCATATGGCAAAATGGTCTGTGCGACCTATGAGCATAAAGGCTTGCCTTCAAGGTGTTATAATCCTTTTATAGGAATTTAATCACGTGCGAAAAGAATCCGCTATCAACATGAGGATATCTATATTTACAATACCCAAGACTTTAACTACTGTCACGACTCAGATAGGAGGCTTAGATGTGACATGGCGAAGGAGAACCCGAAAGTCCTCGATCAAGCCATCATAACATCATCACACACATCATCGGTTCGGATGCGCGGAAGCTAAACACATAACACATAATAAGCTCTAAGGGATTTGGGACTTGGGACTCAAGCTATGGGGATGTTGTCGGGAATGGGACAAACACAGATTCACATAACACATAACAATTATCTCTAGGGAAACGGGTAAGGGGAATTCAAGTTATAGGGGCACACCGGGATTATGGGACTTTCCACATAAGCACATAGTCAATCACAATTCCCAATATTCATATCATAAGCATAATAAATGACAATTCTTATAATCAAGGCTAATAAGCATAGTACTCCATGACCATAATGTTTAACATAACAAGTCGACATACAAGAGTTTAGAATGGTCCAACAAGCCTCTACATGAATAAGCGGGGCCTCGACAAGGTTTGAGGCTCACCCTCAA
>JBCEWC010008251.1:0-15241 GCA_038996855.1 Solanum aculeatissimum | reverse complement strand
CAACTTTTTTTAAGGGGGGTTTTGGGGTTTGGAGTTTTTTGCAAAATTCCCCCCCCCCCCCCCCCCCCCCATTTTGCTAAATGATTTCCAAAAAGTGCTTGCAATATCATTTCCAAACGGGGACCAAATAAAGTTTAGTTTGTTTTTTGAGGAAGGTAAAATCTGTATTGATAGGAAAAAATTAACAACCTCAAAGAAGGTGGTAATTGAGATCTTTACAAACAGTGAAAAGATAGAGAAGCCTCTCTTGGAAGAACCTATACTCTTATAAATTGCCAATTAAATCTACTAAATATCCTACTTCCGGCCACGTATTCTGTTTACACCAAAAGAGTCTACACTTTCTTTATGTCTAGTATTTGGGTTTTTATTACTTGACGTGTACGAGGTGAAAGTCTGACAATGGTTCTCAGTGGGGAGTTAGGCCTATCAAGTGTTTGGCCTGCAAATTTCATTGCATGTTGCCACCTTTCAAACTTTATTGCCCAAGTGGTAAAATATAAAAACAAAACTGGTCAGAGCTTTTCCAATTTGCTTTATAAATCTGGGATGCACTATTTGGTTTGAATACAACAAGGACTACACCTCAAGCCTAAGTAAGTTGGCGTTCACTATATGATCCTCATCATTTGCTTTGAATGACATGGTAATTTTTAGCTGCAGGATTGTTTGCTGATTCTCTACCCTTGTGTTTCAATTTATCAATATTATTTTTCCATGTTGCAACAGGCTCAAGGAGAGCGCTGTCTTATGCGTTTGCTGTGGCACATAAGAGACAATTCTCTAGCTTTTCCCCCTTCAATTTCACATTAAAATGGTATACATATGAAAAATTAATATGTTTGGTGCTATTATGTTGCTGCATTCTTAATCATTCTTTGTTTTACTCTAGTGTGAATATTCAGATGGTGAAAATTCTTCGAAGCCTGAAGGTGTGAGTGGAATCATGCCTAAACTTGAAGATCCATATGGCGAATTTCCATCTCTGTACACTTATACAACGCCTATAGGGGTAAGGAAGGAAAAATGCATATAGCTGAGTTTTCAACTCCTTGGTCATATGGTTTTACCGTCTGGTGGTAGCATTAATATTCATCACCTCTGTTATCATCTCATTTTGTGATGCTAATGATCTGTAGGCCAATATTGCGAGCTCATCAAGTAGCAATGTGAGGTCATCTCTTCTGACCATGGGTTTTGAGGCATCACTTGTTGATAAAGCAATTGAGGAAAATGGTATACAGTGGGGCATTAACTTCTGTTTTAATCTATTGCGAGATTGTGTTGGCAAATAGTTTTCTACTAAATTTTGGAGCAAAAGTACCAAGTGTACTGCCTCAAAAAAGGAAAAAGAATACCAACTCAGATTTTCTTTAGAAGTTTTGGATGTTATTACAGTTGAATAATTTTTTGAAGGGACATTTTCTTTTCAATCTAGGTGAAGACAACATTGACTTGTTACTGGAGACACTTATTGCAAATTCTGTAAGTTTCTATTTCTAACGTATGGTACTTCTGGTTCTTCTTTGGTTCTGCTCATTTCTCGCTTGATTTATTGTGTTGATGCAAAAGTGCTACACCGCTTTGTCTAACTGTCTAGCACCCTCAAGACCTTTTAAACTTCTGGCAACTTAAAACTTCTGATCACAATTTCTCTTTTTGGTGTTTATTTCCCCTAAAAAGAATGAAGGATTTAGTCTATTAAGAAGTTAGACAAATAAAATTACTACTTCTTGGGTCCTCAGTGTCTAGTTTGGTAGCTACTAAGTGCCCCTCTACAAATGTTTGCTTGTGCTAAAAAGTTAGCAGTACCCTTGCCAAAATGTCAGGAATACTTTCTGAGTTTTAGGTATCTATAATGCAATTGTTTGCAGATCATAAACAACAAAAATGAAGTATGTTGGTCTATCTCCCTAATCAAATGTGTATCTTTCCCTTTTGGTTTTCCCCAAAATGCTGTCCAATCATTAAGAGGTCAAAACATATACTCCCTCCGTTCCAATTTATTTGTCATGTATACTAAAAATAGTTGTCCCAAAATAATTGTCAATTTGGATAATCAGAGAGAATTAATTATTATTTTCCAACTTTGCCCTTAGCATTAATTACTCTAGAATTAAGAGGCACATATATAGATAAAAGTTTAATTATTTATAAGGGGTATATTAGTCAAACAACACTCCTAATTAATTTTTTTCTTAAGGGTTGTGCCAAACCTTATCGTGACAAATAAATTGGGACGGAGGGAGTATAACACTAAAAAGTTACAAGGGACCTATTTTTGGTCTTTAATACAATTTTTCTCAGTTCTCAACTTTTGTTCTTCAACAACAAAAAAGATAAAAGAATTTTTATGAGCCCACATGTTCACCAAGCAAATAAATGGTTCACTTTTCAGTTTTTTCTCTTAAAAACACCACCCTGAGTCAAACTTAGCTCCTGCTATTTTCTAGGATTTCTATGTTTTAAGTTTCTTTGCTTTTGGTATTGTGTTATTTTGTGATGCATCTATACAATTTCTTTTCATATTTTTGATAGGACAGCTTATGCTTCACATAGTTGGCTGATTTTCTTGAGTTTCTTCTGTTTTCCTCTAATCATTTTTCTTGTTCTGTTAGGTTTGACATTAGAAACAAAAGGTAGTAGATTTAACGCGTTCAATAAAAGTATAGTTTCGCTTCACAAATTGTGCTAATCATCGATGCAAAATATTCTGCCACTCAGTTCTTGATTTGCCTCAGAATAACCAGAATTGATTGTGGTTTGTGTTTTAATAGGATCCTCCTAGAGCAGAATCATCAGATTCTCTGGATAGATTGTTTTGTGATGACGAGGACACAAACAGTTCTGCCAAGTATGATGGAGATGTTCATATAAAAGAGGTAAAGTAATATGGTTCTACATGCTGTGAGTTATGTGCTTTCTATTAATATTGGTTACTACTTACCGGTATGAATAATAGTTTGTAGTGTTTTATGACATATTCATTGTTGAATTGCTATGATGTTAGTAGCGTAATGCTCAATATGGTTTCTTAAGATAGTATTCTATAGTTTTTGATACTGACTAACTACTTTATCCTTGTGTTCTCCAAGCTTCATACTCCAGTCAGTATAATCACTTTCTGGTTATTGCATTTGAAATTGTGTAGTGCATATGCATCAGTATATTGAATTGATATTGTCGAACATCCCCTGATTATAGTTGTATGAAAATTGCTGTCCCTAGCACATCATTGACAAATGCCTGATTATCTGTCATTTCCACCATATGTTTGAACTAAAGTGGTGGGTAATTAGATTGAAGGAACCATCTGAAAGTCTGCAGCACTTGTAGTTATTTATAATAGAGAACTAAAACTGGCTAGACGTATGAGGAAAGGAAGAAAGGTCCACTTGGTTTGGCCTTAACTTTTTTAGAGAAGCATTAGTCTATAAGTTGTCCCTCGAGAATGTAAATAAGAATACTGTTTAGTTCAAGCGGATAAGGTTGAGGGACTTGTGACTTAGGTGACAAGTTCAAGCCCCGTGCCATGCAAAATTAAGTGGAGAAGGGTAGAGGGGTGGGCCTATTATTCCCGAATTTTGAAGGTTGCGGTTGGTCCTAAGGTTTAACCCCAGATGAATTTCTCAGTCATTAAAAAGAATGTACATAAGAGTGCATGATAAATTTTTTTTGATAACATCTTTTTGTTGAACTCTTCTGAGAGCAATGAATGTTCTCTCTTCTTTCTGTAGCAGCAATTATAAAAAATGAGCTGTTTCTCTCATTCTGTTGAATTAGCTTGGAATAACATTTTGCATAATATTACTGTGAAAAATTATTTCAAGAACTGCAATGATTTTATTTCCGTAAGACTTTGACTCATATTGGTGCGAGACTATCAACTACTTTTGTTTTGAGAAGTCGGAGTATCACCTACTGATGAGTATATAAGCTAGTAAAATATTTCCATCTATATGTTTTTCCACTTTATAGTGGTCTGATGTTGGTCTATGGGCAAATGTGCTGCTCTACTTACTCTTTCTTGTATCCCTCTTTTGTCATGGTGTATTTATCAGTTGGTGAACCTTTCGACTAAAGCAATACATTAGCAGGTGTGTTTGATGTTTCCCTTCCCTTGTCCATTAGCTTTTTAATAAAAATCTCATTACTCCATTCCATAAAAATCACTCCGTCCCACAACTTGCTAGACTTTGCCATCTCAATACTTGGGAAGTATCTTAGTTTGTTGAGATCTTTGGATTGAAAGTGTCTGAGAAGATGTTAGAGGAATAATGCCTTCGTGATTATCATCTCATATGTTATCTACATAAACAACCAATAATTTGTATTTGTCATTACGTGGATATCTTTTAAACACAGAATGGTCAGCTTCACTCTGAAGCATGCCAAAATTGTTGGACAACCATGCTAAAATGGCCAAACCAAACCCTTGCTTGAGACCATACAGAGATCGGCATAGTTGACATATTAACCCATCCTCCCCCTGAGCACCCTGGAGGTTGCACCATGTAGATCTCCTCACCAAGGTCACCATGAAGAAAACTAACTTTGGGGACAATGAAACGTGGCTGCCTTGGAGATAAAGAGGCAAAACAGATGCAATTTTTCCTACTGGACAGGTCATTTTAGTAGATCAGGGAAAAAGTTCCATATTCAGTCAGAGAGGGATGGAAGGGACATTCCAGCAAATTATTACTAGAGGTGATTCATGCCAATGAAAGAAGCAATAAAAGAAAAGTTTGTTTCCTTATTCAAATCCATTTCTTTGAATGAAGTTAGAAAGAAGCTCTAAAGAATGTGGTGTATTAATGATTGGTCTTGCTCATCATGGTGCATAGCACAAAGCCCAAAATAGCCTTATGGTAAAAGAATGGGCTGTTCGCTTTATTGATAAATTGGTCATTGCTGAAGAATATCATTGTTCCAATATCAACAAGTAACCCAAAATTTCACACTAGATGTAAAAAAAAAGTGTACTCGAGACTTTTTGCATATTACTTTTCACTCTGTATGCCACTTATTGGAATAAATAAAGCCACACAATGAAAACTGCAGATAAATGCTTGAGGCTTTTGGGGGGGGGGGGGGGGGGGGGGGGGGGGGGGGGGGGGGGGGGGGGGGGGGGGGGGGGGGGGGGGGGGTTTGGGGTTTTTGGTCCCCCCCCCCCCCCCCCCCCCCTAATTTTAATAAAGATTATATTAGAATTAAGAAGGATAATGAGGAAATGCCGTTTGGCTGTCTCCACCTTTTTCTGTTGCAGGAGCCTGATCCCTGTACTGGAGTTTGTGATGACAAGAGAGTATCTTTGTTGGCAATGAGTTTCTCTTTGAACGAAGTTGAATTTGCAATTGGTAAACTTGGTATGTGAAATAGCTGTAGTTTTTTTGTATTTTCAAAAATGCTCTAGGAATTGTTTTGTAGTATGTTCCTTTTTTTTTTGGGATAACCCAGAAATCCATCCGTGGCCCGCATATCAAATTATAAACAAAGCAGCCTGGCACTAAGAAAGTGCAAAGGCAGTACACTGGCTAGGGAAATGATTGTCATTTTCTGAGCAGAATCCTCCTAACCATGTTTCATATCTGACAATGAAGTCCGAGCATGAGTCATTATGCTTGTATTTATCAATGTTCTAGTCACAGAGAAAGGCTGTTTCTCGTACTAGTTTTCCTAGATTTTGAAACATCGGTCTATCCATCTCTCCAGGCAATGCTACCATGAAGCAGAAAAAAGAGAAAACGTAGCACAAAAATCCCCAAAGGCTTCAAAATATGCAATTTAGTCCTTGAAGTATGATTTTTCATTTTTGTCCTTGCATTTTCTATTATGCTTATCATAACTCTTATAAAGTAATTTCTTTTGCATTTTCTGGCAGATCACATATGAATTGTGTTACTTCTAGGAAGCAAAACTTGAAGATGTAAGGAATTCAACAATCTTAAACGTTTTCGATAAATTTCTTGTTTTTTCCTCTTAATTCTCTCAAGGGCCGTCCTACATCTCTCCTTCTATGGCCCTTTCCAAGTCCAAGCCCATATTAACCCTTAGTCCTCAGTGATGTCTCATCTCTTAATTATCATGTTACTTCCCAGTCTATTCCTACTTGCTCTCTCCCTTCTCCAGCCACTTCGCTTCTGAAGTTCTGTCATGAGAGATTTAGCAGCACTTTTATCTCTTCTTCTTTACCTTCGCTCCCTAGTGTCTCCCTGCCCGAGCCTGTTGCAATTTTTCTTCACTCTACTCCACTACCCTCATCACTCTTGTTCCTTGCAGCACAGTTGCTTCCTCAAACTGATGTCCCAGCTGCTTGACCATCAGTCAGTCCAGGAAAAGTTAAAGCCCTAAGTAATCTGTCATTTTCCCATCGCTGAAAGTTGTGCCACACAGTTCATCCCATCATCTTTGATGTGTTTATGCATCCATTGTGTATAAGTTTGATGTGACATTTAGCGGAACCAAATTAGATGTTTTGTTACTTCCGTGGCCTAGGAAACCTTGTTCTTGTCTAATCCTGTCTTTAGAGCCTATTGAAGATTATAGACTTCAGTTTCAATGATATGCAAGGAGAAGTCCAGAAAATTCTTTGGTCATTCTCCCTGCTCCTTGTTTCTTCTTTTCTCTCTGTTACCTGTGAAGGAATTTGGAACATAACATTGAGAAATATTGCAGTATATGTCTGATGATCCTAGTAAAGCTTCTGAATGCAGGAAGGAGAGATTTCAGTGGACTAGTATTACCAATCAGCACTGTCATGTACGAAACAAGGGAATGAAAGGCCGCTTTGCGTTGGATGCTCTTTTTCCTCTCCATAATGATGGCTCTGTTGTCTTGGGAGTCTGAAAGCTTGCTTCCTCGGAAGACTTCTACTGGTCATCAATATGACCTGTTCTCAATAGAACCAGTCTTATTCTCTGACCAAACGTGATTTCATACTTCTGTCGGATCATCCCCATCTCCACATTGAGCTTGTGTAGGTAGATGTTGCCTGGTAGGGCTGATAGTAATCCAGTAGTTGCTCTAGAGAAAAAAAGCACAGAAAATCAAAATCACAAAACAGATCTATTAGCATTAAGTTGAGCTGAACCCAATAGCGTTGGCACAGGCCCTGTATGTGTTAAGAAATCTACTAAATATGTATATTAAAATTTTGAACCCACTAACCCAAATATTTTGCGGGCTAAATGGCATCTCAAACCCATAAAGTTCAAATTGTGGATTTGCCTCTGTGAACTTCTTGTCTTCGTCCTTCTCAATTGTAGATCATTGATTTTTTGTGTACTTAACTAGTCTTTTAAAAAATGCAATGTAGATGCTGAATAATTGTTGTACTCTGTTAGATCCCTCTACTTATATTTCTTCTAGTTATTGCTCTTCACAGTACTGGAGCTAACATTTTTTATCCATAGCATTTTCACCAGTGCAACCTCAGCACGCTCCGCCATCTCTCTCTCTCTCTCTGCACACACCCACCAATCCAGCAGCCTATTGCCGACTCCTGCCGGGCCTTCCCTGAAAGCAACATCCTAACTGCCATCACTGGAACCCCTTGCCAGCGAAAGCAAGGGGTTTGCCTTCTGGATCGAGCTCGTCGCACCGAGCTTGCCTAGTGCGGGTTATCTCTCTTGTGTGGTTTGCGAGCTATTGCATAGGAGCGGGGTTTATCCTATGCGCACCCGAAGGGTAGCGGCTGCAGGTTCCCCTTGTCATCCCCCCCCCAAAAAAAAACAACCACCCAGGCACCCACCATTTATTCATCCCTCAAATGCCATCAACATCTCCTAAGCTGCAGTTATTATATGCGCCTCTTCCTCATCCCTTTACAGGATGCCTTGGCCAGTCTATTGTTCCCCAACCCTTGTTCTTCCTTCCTAATATTCTTGTTTCCAAATTTATACAATATTTCTTCAAATGGACTTGTGTTCTCTCTCTCTCTCTCTCTCTCACACACACACACACACACACACACACACACACACACAGACTCTTTTGCGCGCGCACACACTTTTTCGCACACACATTTCCTTTTTCTTTTCTAGGTTTTGAGCTATAAAAAAAGTTTAAGAGTGGTATATGACCTGTGATAGTTAAAAGTTCTCTTCGGCATATAGAGCTGAAGGACTAGTGATAACTGATAAGTAGATATAGTGGTTGAGGGCTACATAGAGAAATACCATGCATTAAGGACTACATGACCGTATTCATTTCTTTTACATAATGTCATTTCTAAGAATTATTGAGAACATCCTTATCTTGATGATTTTTTTCCCTGTACTGGCGTCATTCGTTGTATTTCGTCTAAAAAGAAACAAAAGAAACAAATGGGAGGACAGAGACAGATGGAACCTCCTTCCTTGAGTTATGAAAACGTCATCATTGTGGAGTATTCTTTTCTTTTATGAACAGTTGCTTCATTCAATCTCTTTTTTCCCCCATTGGTACGACATGCAAAAACTTGTAAACACACCAATAGGATGACCCAAATGAGTTTTGCATCATGAACTTTGTACTGCGCACATTACTTAGACGGGTTCTAGAAAGTCATAGGAATGAATGGAGAAATTTGGAAAGAAGAAATCGAATATGAAACCTGGTATGGACTGCTAAATCAATTCCTCTTGGCTCGAAACAAAATTCCTCTCAGAAGCCCGCGTATATTAGTCAAAGATGTGACTATTTCTATATTAAACAGACGTTATGCAGTCCATTGATTATCTGGATCTCTCAACTATGTTATCTGGAGAAATTCAACTTCTGGTCACTTGGGGTAAGTAGAAGTATTGTTCTGAGTAAAAGCCATGCACCAAGTGCTGATTTCAAAAGGAGGGGACACCTTTCCACAAGAACGAGGGATACCTCTGTACAAAAGAAGGGGAGGCCCCTTTGCAAAAATCACTGCAGTGAAAAATTAATAAAAATTTCTGATAACGGAATCAATAAAATCTATCATGCTGTCCCATCATATGTAGCTTCCTATTTACACCAAAGTGCCAAGAGCCTAAGCATTTGTTCCTCAAAAAATACACAGCAGGAGCTTTGCATCCAAACCATTGATTCCTTTCCTTCCACAGTTTCCAGCATATACAAACACCTTTTTGCCACTCTGTTTTATTCTCCTGAGCATTTTTTGGTTGACTGAGGTTTGAGCTGAAATCGGAACAAGTCAGAGAAGTTTGGTGGAGATGTCACGGTCATGGTGTCCATAATGCAGGATAAAATATCTCAATAAGAGAATATCACAATCCTTAGAGACAAATGGCTCTAATGGGACAGGTGGAAGTTAGAATCTCAAAGCAGATTAGCATTAACTGGTGCGGCAGACCTTATGCTTAACCCAACTAGTTTTGGATTGAGGCATAGTAGTAGTTGTAATTGTGTTTCTCTCTCTCTAAATTGCCTCATTATAGTAAATCACACTGTTGTGGAACATAGATATAATGTGATAATTCATAGTTTTCCACTGTATATTCTTTTTTCCGTTAGATTTATTCTCTATTTCTTTTTGCCTTAAATGGACAATCATCTAAACTAAGTAATCCTCATGCTGTATGCAGGTGAAGCTGCTCCTGTTAATGAACTAGTGGATGTAATCTTTGCAGCTCGAATCGCTGGGAATCACAAAAAAGATGATGATGATGATGTTTCTGTTGTTGAGATTAAAGAAAGTAAAAAGGTTAGTGATTTATGTGAACTCTTTTTTGAGCCTTTGATAGGAGGAAAAACTCTAAAACATAAGAAGAGTTAGAAAGTGGACAAGCTGCCCTTTCAAGAATATGCACAAGTTACATTAACTGATATTTTGGCGTGTTTGAAGAGAAAGGAATTGCATAGGCTTTGATGTGATATCAATTTCTCTCCCACACTAAAGGCTAGATGTCTTTGGCAATATTTAGCCCCTCTATATTACCTTATTAACCTTTTTTGTGGACAAAGGTAATGTTACATTCCTCAGCATTAAGGATATGCCTTATTAACTTGTTGGATTTTGTCAGGTCATTTGCTTTAGCTTAGCATTTTGTGTATCAAAACTGACTCTTTTCCCCACTTTTGTACTTCTTGCATCTTCGTTATGCCTCTATATTTTTTTTTACTTCATAAAAAGAGAAAAAAAGAAGTTACATTAACTGAACAGATTTCCCAATTTAGTTGGGCTCATCCCCAAACCTTGGAGGATGGATGGACTGGCACCTGGTTCCTTAACTTCGACCGAGCGAACCAACCTTAACATGAATTGATAAACATAGCTCATGCATGAATTTGAAAATCTAAAGCTTTTCATAATACACTTTCTTTTCATAAACTTGTAAAACTATAGATACAAAATAGTTATTTATTCATACATGTCATATGAGACCTCTATAGATTGTCAAAAGTCATAACATGACCCATTGTGCCTATGGAGCCTCTATGACAATATGTGTAAAGAAATGCCAGTGACAAAGCCCTGGCTATACCCAAAAAAATACAAATCTTTACATTATCAAAAGAATGTGCCAAACATAGAATGGTGCTCATCAAACACGGGAGGATGAGGGAGGTTCCTAGTGAGATCCATGTTGTTCAAAGTATCAACACTTGCATTCATGAAAGAGATGCATAACCCCTGTAAAGGGACATGAGCACACCACAACAAGTAGTCGACTGTATCGTCGACTCCTTCACATAAAATGGATCAAGACATTTTTAAAAAAAACATGAAGAGGTGATATGCAATTCAAACAACATCATTTCATTTCATTTCATAGAACACTAAAATGTTTGAACTTTAAACAGACTGAACTTTTAGTGGGAGTTCCAGTAGTCACTGACATATTCATTAAACCTCTATGTCTACGTCCTGGAGTCCAATCTCGGTCATCGGATTAGCCATCTCATCACAATGCCGTGTGGTTCAACATTTATTTGCTAGCATTTCATTAATCCCCCAACCAAGGGAGACTATCTAGTCACCCAAACCAATGACTATGACCATAGTCCTACATCAGCACATGTAGCTTCGGATATTTGACCCTTTCGCAAACATTTTTCTCATTATTCCAAGGCGATTCCCTAAACATTTCATTCATTTGGAACCTTTGACCTCTTTTCAATAAATAATAAGCTTAGGCTCATTAGCCATATATCTTTCTTATACCATCTCATAATTGTTTACCTTTAACATTTGAAAAATCAACGTCATATTCAAGTTTTAAAAATGTTGAATATCGTAATCATTCTCATTTAAACCTTGATGCAGTCATGGTCATGTGAAGCATAGTATTTCAACCTTAACATATGAGGAAAACATGGATAGTGCATGATTACTTGTCAACCACAATTATACACTAACAATTTAGAAGCCAATAGTCATATAGCTACACTAGAAGACATGTAATGTAGAACGATTCTATGGAAGGGTTCATCTCAACAGACCTCAAGTGTCCCGAAGCTAGCATAGCTCCTTGCGCTCCAATTGACTTAAACAAGAATCAATCTACACGATACAATAGGTACTAGACATTAATCATTTTATTCCATCCTTTATCTCTACCCATTACTCTCTTCCACAAATCTCAGTTCATAAGACCCATTCAAAAACTTGTATATGTTCTTATTCAAATGGTGATCCTCAACCAATTACGCCCTGCAAATATCTTTCTCATACTTGATTTGAACATGGGGTAAATATCTTACCTTTGGGGTTCAGGATCCTAGCTTGGGTTCCTTGTAGAGATTCTTGAAATTTGGCGGATTCCTATGCATCTTGATCCATTAAAGTATTAGATGTTGCATTTCATAAGTGTTATCTAATCATGAATGCACCATAGACACCTACCTTGAAGTGTACGTATGAGAGAAGTGCTCCTCCTCCTCCCTAGAACTTATTCCAATTCCGAGATCTCATCTCTCTCTCTCCCTCACTTCTGTATTTATAGGTCAAGTTTCTCTAGCGTCGAGAGTAACGTCGTGCGCATGGCATGAGCTACTCCTTTGCAATTCCAACACGCTGCCATGAGCCCAGGTCCCTCACACTGGGCCTCAAGTGAATATCACACTTGCAAAAATCAAACTGCTTCATGTAACTGTTTCGTTGTCCTTTCCTCCTTTCTGATTTGACTGTAATTTAAGAGTGAAATTTTTCCAATAACTAACCTGTTCCATACTATATGAGCTCAAATGTCTTATTTCCTGGTTACACTACCATTAGTTTGGAATGTATGTGCTTTGATTTATACCAACTTTGTTGTCCAGGAATGCACAACTGAGGATCTGTTTGGGACCATGGAGAAGACATTGAAATTGCTTGAAATGGGTTTCTCTGAGAATGAAGTTTCCAAAGTTATTGAGAAGTTTGGTGAGCAAATTATGTTCTTTGCTAGTGTCTAACCCTCCAGTAACTGTTTGCATGTTGAAATCACAATATTTTTACTGCACCCATTCTGATTTGGAAAAATATGTCATTAGTGTCTTCAAGTTCTCTTTTTCTGTCATTTTTTAATTGGATGCTTCATTTAGCTTTTATCTTTTGCCTTTTAGGTTCTGAAGTTCCTCTCGAAGAGCTAGCAAATTTGATTATAGATCCTAGTAGTGGTAGAAGAATGAACAAGGTAATTAGTTGTGTCTCCTTTGTTTTTGTAGTGTCATAAAGCTCACTCTTTGGTAATCCTTATTTGTTGATTAGATAGCTTGCTTCAATTAGTTTTGGACCAAAAATAGGACAACTACAAACCAAAGAGGTTTCAAGCAGTTGCGACAACCACTCACAGCCTTGCTGAGCGAAACTCTATGGTGGTGTGGTCGCAGCTGTAGTTCACAATCAGCTATTAGGAAGAGGGAATTTTTGGGGATGATTATTCTTTGATTATTTGTACGAAGCACTCTGTTAGAATTCATTCATGGACTACAGTTTTGCTTATCAATTATTGACATGCTCTGCTCTAATGCAACTCTGAGGCTTAAAGTTGTGAAGAAACTAGAGTACGACTAGATTAATTTAGATAAACTATTGTATTTTTTTCAAATAACTTACAGATGTTTAGATGCTTTTTGTTTATCTGAGATCTCATTTTCCTTATAGTATGCTGTTTGAGAATCCCTTTTTAATTTATCTTGTTTTATTCATCTGCTTGCAGCATCTCTTAAACCCTCTTGGCAGGAATAGTTCAATTGGTTTTCATCCGGTAGCTGTTAAGAAAGAGGAATATAGTCTGGATACCTCTGAATCTAGAGAACTTGACCTACTGGAAAAGCTTAAAGGGAAACGGCCAAAGGAGAGCTATATTGATGAGAGAGACACTTTAAAGAGACCGAAACCAGAGTATGATGAAGCCTTTAACAATTCCCTTGGCCCTGATTGGAAAGAAATCTTAGGGCTCAATAACATCAGGCCTAAAGTCTGTCGTAGAGCGATTCCCCAAAGATCAAGAGTTCTAGATTGCCAAGACACACAGAAATTATCTATGCCGAATCCATGCAGGAGCCTTGATAAGATGGTGGCTAAAGCTCCCTATTTCTTTTATGGGAATGTAATGAATTTATCTCACGACTCTTGGGTAAGAATATCACAGTTTTTGTATTCCATTGAGCCAGAATTTGTTCACACTCAACTTTTCTCAGCTCTGAGTCGTAAAGAAGGTTATGTACATAATCTTCCTACTGAAAATCGATTTCGCATTGTTCCGAAACCACCAATGACGATTCAAGAAGCAGTTCCCAATAGCAAAAAATGGTGGCCATCATGGGATACAAGGCAACACTTGAACTGCATCAATTCTGAGACATCTGTTGTATCCCAGATATGTGATAGGTTTGAAAGAATAGTAAGTGAATCCCAGGGGTTTCCTTCAGTTGACAGACAGAGAGATATCCTCTATCAGTCCCAGATATTTAATCTAGTCTGGGTAGGCCGCTACAAATTGGCAGCTGTAGGGCCAGAGCAAATAGAACGCATTCTTGGCTATCCAGAAAATCACACTCGAATTGTTGGGTCTAGCTTGATGGAAAGACTTCTATCGCTGAAACATTGCTTCCAGATAGATACATTGGCTTATTGTCTCTCTGCATTGAAGCATCTGTACCCTGGAGGGTTGACAGTGTTGTCAATTTATAGTGGAATTGGTGGAGCAGAAGTTGCATTGCATCGCCTTGGTATTCGCTTAAAAGCTGTTGTCTCAGTAGAGGCTTCTGAGAAAAACCGGAGAATTCTCAAGCAATGGTGGAGCAGTTCAGGACAAACAGGTGAACTCGTTCAGATGGAAGACATTCACAAGTTGGCAAGTAACAAGGTAGAGCTCTTGATTAAGAACTATGGTGGTTTTGATTTCATCATATGCCAGAACCCATGCACATACTCTTCTAAAGGTAATTTAGCTGCAGATATCGATAGTCATGCAAGTTTAGATTTCATGTTGTTTCACGAGTTTGTTCGTGTTATGCAACGTGTAAGAAATACAATGGGGCGGAATTAGCGAGTTCCTTAGCTTTAATGTGTACTGTATAAGCACTTAATGAACTGAGTTTAACGGTATGCTGTCCTAGATTATGACTTCTAATTTCTCTTATATATGAAGCTTAAGTTGTGAATGGGTGCCCATTACATTATATAACTGCCAGATGATCTATGCATGAAAGTTGATTGTGCCCTTTATTGTATATTTCAAATATATGTATACTATTATTTGCATCATGTATTTATTCAACTTACTTGGATCAAAGGTATATTTTGCTGTATCCTTTCTTACAATCCTACATCATCTACTTTTCTTTTGAGTTTACGGTCTTGCGGAAACCACCTCACTCAAAGGTAAGAGTAAGGTCTGCGTATATCCTACCCTCTTCAGACTTCACTTGCTGGGTATGTTGTTGTTGTGGACTTGGATCATCCTCAAAAGAGTCATTAATATACTGCTCTTGAGGGATTCACGGGATATGTTGTTGTTGTTATGGATCTATGACAGATAGCTTTTCTACTTTCACTAGGTAGGGGTAAATCTGTGTACGTACACCACTCTCCCTAGACTTCATTTATGGGACTTCATTGAGTATGTGAAACAATCTTTTAGCAAAAATGCAAGATAAGGTTGTGTATAATAGATCCTTGTGGTCAGGTCCTTCCTTGGATTCTGCGAATAGAAAGAAAGAGTCTGTTTGGCTGAGTTGACCAACTTTTAAGCTCTTTATAGCTTAAAAAAGTGTTTGGCAAATTTTAAATTAGCTTAAAAAAAAGTTAAAAATTGCTTAAAATAAGTTAAAAGTTAAA
>JBCEWC010008250.1:0-20242 GCA_038996855.1 Solanum aculeatissimum | reverse complement strand
GCCCGCATACTTAGTGCTTTATTGTGCTAACCCATATTATTTTCTACATGTTCTAACCATGTAGGGGACGAGGGTGATTACTATATTCTCCCGGACGACGTTTGAGATCTTATTGAAGAAGTAGCTAGTGGTAAGCCCTCTTGTTCAAGGGAAATAGCCACTGTCTATCTAACTTTCTATTTTCATGTATTTACTTTCTATTATCTTGAGGGTGAGCCTCAAGCTTGTCGAGGCCCCACTTATCTATGTAGAGGCACGGTTGGACAAATCCTTACTTTTGTATGCTTGACTCTTATGTTGGATATTTGGCTATGTAATATGACTCTACTTCTCTTGATTTATGATCATGTTTCTCATGTTATGATAATGTCTTGAATGTTGAGTATGATGTATGACTATGTATTTTGTGCAAGAATGTCTATCCTATCCCCATTTTGTCCCCATAGCTTGAGTCCCAAGTCCCCAAATCCCTAGAATCTATGTGCTACATGTTTAGCTTTCGCATTTCTGAACCGATGATGAGTGTAATGATGGTATGATGGCTTGATCGAGGCCCCCTTTGGGTCCTCTTTTGCCATGTCACATCTAAGCCTCCTATCCAGGTCGTGACATTCCACCCATGAAGCCAATCCTTCTCCGCTTGTCAAATTTCATATTTTCATGATTAAATACATTATGGGTAAACTTTATTATGCATTATACACATAAATTGTGTTTGTATTCTTCAAGTATTAATTACTAAGCATCAATATTTATTGAAGGATTATTCCATGAGTTGATTTGTACCCATTGAAGCTATGCATGTTGTAAACTATATAAACTATTAAATAATTTATAAGTTTTAGTTTAATTTCCTGGTCCCTAAATTGACATTTTACTACGATGATGGTGATTTTATTTGAAAGACCCACCAAATTATGATGCATTGCATATTATGTCTATAAGTATGATTTGAATATTCCTTGGGATTGTAACCTAGAACCAAGCGGACCTTGGTAGGTAGCCATTTTCCCATAACTATGTTTCCACCATAGGTTGTGAATTGCTTGTGATATGACTAACCAAAAAAGGTGAGTTCCCGTAAGGTACATGTCACTTATTATCCGAAAAGGGTGGGGTTCCCGTAAGGATTCAACCTTCTATTAATAAAAAAGGGTGATGTTCCTGTGAGACTCTTATTTTGTAGTCTACCAAAAGGGGAGTTCTCTTAAGGTGACTGAAAAGGGTGTTCACTTCTTCATTCAGTGTGGAGTGAACACCAGAATTTCAAGTAGTAGTTCAATTGGTCTTAATTTTCGATTATTGTCCCTTCCCATCTAAGTATGATATGATTTATGATTTGATAACCTCATGCACGTTTTGGAAAAAACATTGACCATTCATGTTATATTGAGCTTGTATCCATTCACTTGAATATGCATATTGTTTAATTATGGATTATGTTCCCTTGTTTCATTGCACCCTGCATACTTAGTACTTTCCAAGTATTTACATATTTCCTTTGCCTACATGATCTAACCATGTATGGACCAGAGCTCCTATTCATCCTCCTCCTCCACGTGGCTAGCCAGATTATTTGAAGATTGCTATTGGTAAGTCCTGCACTCTGGGGACAATATCAACTTTACTTTCATACTTTAATTAAGACTTGTATATTTTTAGATACTTAGCTTTTGAGGGTGAGCCCGGGAGATGTTTTGGCCCCCATTCCATTCGAATTAGAGGTGTTATTGGATATGGAAAATGTATGTGTTGGTCTTAACTCCCATTATGCTTATGCAATTATAAAAGGCTTCTCTTAGTCACTATTCCTTTTTATATGTTGATATTTGTTGATGATATGATGGAAGTCCCAAGTCTCGATAACATCCCGATAACGTGAGTCATATTTACCTGCCCCTTAGACTTTATTTGTTGTATGATTCATGCAAATCCTCTTCCCAAAAACATCCCCATAGCTTGAGTCTACAGTCCTAGAATTATTTATTATTTTTTTGATTGTTGAATTATGCTTCCGCAACCAAGGATGTGCAAATGATATGCTAAGAGGCTTGTTTGGGTTTCTTTCGGGCTTCCCATTGGTCGTGTCACGTCTAGGTCCTAGGTTTGGGTTGTGACAAGCTTGGTATCAGAGCACTAGATTTGTAAATGGTCCTAAAAAATCTAACACATCGCGCTAAGTAGAGTCGTGTTCATGATTGAGAAGCGTGACACAACTATGAATAGGAAGCTGTGAGGAATTTTAGGAAATGGTTCACTTCTTTATAATCTCTGTCATGCTATAGAGTTAAATTAAAATTCTCTTTTCCTAACAGATGGTCTTTTGCTCTTTTAAATCATGCCACCAAGTAGAATGCCACAAAGAGCCCCTACACCCAAGGGTGATTTGGCCCCTCCGTTTACTCAAGCTCCCCAAGAATAAGAAGGGGTCACACATGTCGAGTATCAAAATATCATTGCTATGTTGGCACAAGATGTGACCAACCAATTGAACAAAGGAGCTCAAGCGCCTCATTCTCCCACCCCAACTTTAAGAGTGAGGGACTTCACGAGAATGAACCCTCTGGAGTTTTTTGGCTCGAAAATAGAAGAGGACCCCAAGAATTCATTGATGAGATGTATAAAGTTCTTGCTATTATGAGGGTAAGTTAGAGTATAAGCCGAAACTTGTGGCCTATCAACTCAAGGGCCTTGTGCAAATTTGGTTTACTCAATAGAAGGAAGAGAGGGGGGACAATGGTCCCATTTTATGGGAATTCAAGGCCGCCTTACTCAATCATTTATTCCCTATCATATTGAGAGAGGCAAAGATGATAGGGTTCATAAATCTCAAATAATTCTCAATGAGTGAGAGGGAGTATTCCTTAAGTTCAATAATCTCTCCAAATATGCTCTTCACTTGGTTTCCGACTCTAGTGTAAGGATGAATAAATATTTATTGGGGGTATCCGATTTGGTGGATAAAGAATGCCACATCACTATTCTTGTGGGTGATATGGACTTTTCTTAGCTCATGACTTATGCCAAACAACTTAAAGGGGAGAAGTTTAGAAAATGAGGAGTGAGGAGTCCAAGAGGGCTCGGTATGATGGTGTTTTTCAAGGTGCTAAGGGTGGTCATTTCCAACAAGGCTACAAATTCCAAGGCCAAGGGTCCTCCAATTCTCAAGGTAAAATATTTTATAATGATAGGGTGCCTAACCTTAAGGCCCATGGTGGTAATGATGGTTAAATTATTCCTAAATGTGGGAGGTGTGGTAAGAACCAACGTGGTAGATGCTATAGAGATGTGGGTGCGTGCTTCGAGTGTGGCAAAATGGGCCACAAGATTGCGGATTCTCCAAACAAGGGTAAATATGGTTGTCCTCATGGTAAAAAGGTGCTCATGTTGATCAAACAACATAATGTGGCTAACAAGGGGGTGCTCCACGTCATAACCCATTTTATTCTCTTCAAGAGAGGCAAGGAGTAGATGAGGTGCCCAATGTTTTTACCGGTATGTTAATTGTTTTTTATTATGATGTGTATGCTTTATTAGATCCGGGTGACGCTCTTTCTTTCATTACAACTTTTGTTGCTAATAAACTTCATGTGTGTCCCAAATTATTGTGTGAACCCTTTGAGGTGTCTGCCCCCATGGCTGAGTCCATTATTGCTAGAATAGTCTATAGGGGCTGTCCCATGTCTATATTGCATAAAGTCTTGCCTTGCAATTTTGTTGAGCTTAACATGGTTGATTTTGATATCATTCTCGGAATGGATTGGTTACATGCATATCATGTTTCCATTGATGGTAGAACTCGTAAAGTTAAGTTCTAATTTCTTAATGAGCCCTTCTTTGATTTGGAAGGTCATAATTCAGTGGTTAAGGTTAGGTTAATTTCTTTCCTTAAAGCCAAAAAATTAATTTCTAAGGGTTGCATTTATCATCTAGTAAGAGTTAGATATGTTTAGTCTAAAGTCCCTCCTATTGAGTCAGTTTTAATGGCCAGTGAGTTTCTTGTTGGCTTTCCCGTTGAGCTTCATGGTGTACCTTCTGAAAGGAAAATAGATTTTTGTATATACCTTTTCCCTAATACATAACCCATTTCCATTCTCCCTTATCGTATGGACCCGACGGTGATAAAGGAGTTGAAGGACCAATTGAGGGATTTGTTAGAGAAGGATTTTATAAGGCCTAGCAAGTTACCTTGGGGTACACTAGTATAACGACATGAAAATTTTTGAACTTCTTGATGGTTGGTCTTGGTTAGTGTTGGACTGGTCATTGTTGAATTTTGGTAGCCATGGGTTTTGTTTAAGTAGCCAGATTCATAGAAATAATTTTGGTAGGAGTTGTAAGGCCACTTGGATAGCAGTGACTTTGAAAAGCCATATATTTTAGTATGGGTTGAACTATGTAGGCTATTATATATATGAAATCAAAGCTCTTTGAGTTATCTTCGCAACTTAACTGGTTTCACTCCATTCGGAGTTTGTATGAGAAAGTTATGACCAAAACAGTATGACTGCCCGTGTATGGAAAGGTTCTGGAAAAGGAGAAGTGGCCTGAGCTTAAGGCAGACCCACACGGAAGGGTCCACGAGCCGTGTGAAGGCTAATGGACCATATGGGGGTCCTTGGGTTGATCCAGTGAGTGGAGCTGAGTGTTGAACCAAGGCCGGAACCAATTGAAGCCTCACGGACCACTTCACGGTGCGTGTAGGGTCCCACGGCCTGTGAGGGGTACCGTGGAGTGAGGCAAAAAGTTGACCAAGGTTCGGGGCTGGACTCCGGACCAAGTGATGCTCCACAGAATAGTACACGGTCCGTATGCTGCTACACTGTCCGTGAGACCCCAGTGAAGTGATCCAGAAAGTCCCACGAGAGTTCGAGTCGAAGCCGAGGCCAAGTGTGGCCTCACGGTCTAGTACACTGACCATGTACCATTGGATGGCCACTGTAGCCTTCCATGTGACACTATGTTTCAATGATTAGTCCGCTTCATTAATGGTAATTTCAGAAATTGGCTTAATCCTATGACTCTTTTAACTTCCCTAAAGTCTCCTAAATCCCTAAATCCAAACCCTAATCCTATTTCACTCATAAAAATACTCTTCGATCCTCTCTAAAATTTCTTGAATTCCATTGACCTCCATTGATGAAAGCTTGAAGAAATTTGGGGAATATCACTTTTCTTGCAATTCCATTCAATTCTCTTGATTAAACTCAAGGTATGTGGGTTTAATTCACGGATCCCCTTTTATCCATGAAGCCCCAAGAACCCTACTCCTTAATTTATGATTTTAAGTTTCTTTAAGTTATGGGTTCTTCTAATTTTGATTTATTTCACTACATTGGATTGTGGGCTGTATAAATTAGGTGAATTAATGATGATTTAAGTTTGAATTTTATGAATTTCACGGAAATTCTTGAAGGATCGATGTACATGTCCCTCAATGGTTTAATTATGCATGGGTAAATTGCATTATGTTTTGAATATGGAATTTCTCATGATTTATGTTGAATTATCTCTTGAATTGTGAATTTAAAGTTGAATCTCCATTACCCATGCACTTGAATTTCTCATTCATAGCATATGCATTGAAGATTGGTTATGATGAAACTCTTGTTATGATATGATATGTTAAGGCTTGTGATCACATAGTCTCTTGTTATGGCTCTTTAAGCATTTTGGGTGCTTGCACCACTTTGATATGTTATGAAGGCTTGATATGATATACTACGTAGATGGGCTACTCTTATTGCATTGATATGGAAATGATTATGAGAATGATTTTGGAAACTCTTGTCGGCTTTTAGCCTAAGCATGAATATAGTTTGATCAATGGTTTTGGTTTTGACTAATGATGCATGATTTTGAAAAGAATGTAAGTCCTCCAATTTGAAATTGCATGTATATATATGTATTCCCGTGGGATAAGACTTAGTACCGAGGGGTTGGTGTCGGGGTGGACTATCTCCAAGGGTCCATACTCCTTTCCATCCAACCATGTGCCACTATAGGTTTATCTCCTTAGATAGGAATTGACTTGTTATGTATCCCCTTGATGAAGGGTTGACTAGGGATCTACTTGGAAAGTAGTCTGGATCCGAGTAGTAGCTCGCTTGGGTCTCCTCCGTTGTCGATTGAGGTTGCATCCCTGCTATATTATGATTGTAGGATTGCATCTCATGTATCATGGCATAGCATATTGTTATATTCCTCTTTTGGCTACGTTCATTCCTTTCGTATCACTTGTCCCCTTGTATTTTTCTTGGTCATACTATATTATCATATGCATTACATGCCCGCATACTTAGTGCATATTATGTGCAAACCCACACTCTTTGTATACATGTTCGAACCATGTAGGGACCGGAGATGACTTCTATCTTCCACCGGATGACGTGTGATCACCTTGAAGTCTTTTGCTTGTGGTAAGCCCTTTTGTTCAAGGGAAATAGCCACTTTCTATCTACCTAGTATTGTTGTTACTTTTATTTACTTATGTATTGAGGGTGAGCCTCAAACTATGTCGAGGCCCCTCTTTATCTTATGTAGAGGCTTGTTGGACAAACTAAACTCTTGTACGTTGGATTGTATTTGTTGGATATAATGACTATTGAGATATTATGATTTATGAGCTTTGGTTATGGAGATAGCATTCGGTTGTGCTTATGACTTGATATTGGGATTGTGTGTTGATTATGTGCTTATGTGGAAAGTCCCCTAACCCGGAATTACCCCATAGCTTGAGTCCCACTTACCCGCCCCTTAGAGATAACTATTATGTGCTATGTGATTCATATTTATCCCATTCTCGACAACATCCCCATAGCTTGAGTCCAAAGTCCCATTACCCTTAGAACTTATGTGTTATGTGTTTACTTCTGCGCTTCTGAACTGATGATGTGTGTGATGATGCCATGATGGCTTGATCAAGGACTTTCAGGTTCTCTTTCGCCATGTCACATATAGGCCCCACTTCTGGGTCGTGACAACCAGTGTTTTTTTTTAGGTAAAAGGAGGGATCCTTTAGAATGTGTATTGACTATCAACCACTCAATAAGGTCACCATAAAGAACAAGTATCCTTTTCCAAGGACATGCTTGGACGGGACCCCTACACAGGACATGCCTGGACGGGACCCCTACACGGACCGTGTAACGTGACATAGGCTGTGAAGTGGTCTGTGTAACATGCCTTGAGGGTGTCACATGATGAATCCAGCTGGATGGGAGTCCACACGGACTGTGAGAGGTCACATGGGTCATGTGAGGTGCCGTGGGTGAAGGGTACTCAAAATATTTTTCCAAAGGCTCAAGTAACGGTCCACTACATGGTTTTTGTGAAGTCACAACCCGTGAAGGGTACAATAAGAAGCAACCTTGACAAAATTCGATACCCACCATGTGGATCCAGTGGTTTTGCAAATAAATTGGGTTCATGGCACCACTCTAAAACTATTGCACGTGAAGAACATATGATTACTACAAGAAAACATCAAGCACACCCTAAACTCTCTACAACTCCATGGGAGAAACTTCTAGAAGTCAGCAATAAGGGATTCTCACCACTAACACACCACCCACTCAATATACCATGCAATTTCATTATTTATAACTTTAAATCTTCAATTTTAAACAATATTAGACTCATGCAACTAAAACCCACACTAGAAGAAGAAGAACATTGCACTTACTTGGATGGAAAGATGATAGTATGCTAAGGAATTGAAGACCTAGACCATGGTTTGCATTACAAATCCTAAGATGACACTTCTCTTCGTGGTGAAGGAGAAAGGATTTGGTAGATTTGAGAGAGTAGGCGTAAGAGGAATGAAAGATGGGTTAAAAATAGAGGATGGGTCGTGTGATGCTTTAAGTAGGGGTCAATTTTGACCAGTCAAACATGGGTTAACCAACATCTCCACGGAAAGCCACATGGGCCATGACACGTGACGTGATTCATTTGGGTCGTTCATCTATCGACACATGGTTGGTGCATTGGTCGGTGCTTCTCAAGGATGGCTCACAGTCCGTGCAGTATCACATGGTTCATTTAGGCCATCCATTTAACACCACTTAGAGAAACTCGAGTACATACATGGTAGGTGCACTAGACAGGATGTCTCACGGTCCGTGATATGTGACACGGTTTGTGATACATGACACAGTCCATGACATGTGACACGGTCCATTTGGGTTGTCCGTGTGACCAACCTTTGAGCATAACTTACCCAACTATTGTCCATGTCGCATAAAGGAGGTACACAGACCGTTGGACGGTCCGTATGGTGACACACGATTCATGTAACAACACATAGTACCTGCCTTCACCCCCATTATCCCTTTTTTGAGCTTCTATGTGTGTGACGCCCATCGTGAGCACCTTCAAGGACTTCCCTAATAACACTTACGTGCACCTGCAACTATAAAAACAACAACTAATGACATCATTAATTAATTAATTAGGTTTTTCTAAAAATACAATGTAGGGTTGCCTCCCATTAAGTGCTTGATTTAACATCGCGACTTGACAAGACTACCTTGATTACTCACATTTCGTCAAGATGCACTTTCTCTACCAATGAGATTTCAGTGGCAACACCAAAATATTTCTTCACCCATTGTCCATTGACCTTGAACCTGTGCCCACTTACCGCTTCTAGCTCTAGTACACCATGAGGGAATATCTGCATAATTTTATACAGGCCAACCCACCTAGACTTAAGCTTACCTAGAAAAAGCCTCAATCTGGAGTTGTACAATAACACCTTGTCACCAATACTGAAGCTACGTGATACGATGTGCTTGTCATGTTAGAATTTCATCCTGTCCTTCTAGAGTGCGGCACTCTCATACGTTTGCAAGGAAACTCATCTAACTCATTGAGTTGATCAAGTCTCAGATCAATGACTTCACTCCAGTTCATATTCAACTTTTTAGAGCCCAAAGTGCTTTGTGCTCTAACTCCACTCGTAGATGGAAGGCTTTAACAAACATCAATTGATATGGTGACATACTAATAGGGGTCTTGCAAGCCGTTCTACAGGCCCACAATGCATCATCCATTTTCCTAGCCCAGTCAGTTCTTGCATTATTCACAAACTTGGTTAAGATCTCCTAAATCTATCTATTTGAAATTTTAGCTTTTCCATTGGTCTATGGATGTTAGGGTATGGAAACTTTGTGTTGTCGTACTCCATACTTAGCCAGCACAACACAGAAGGTCTTGTTATAGAAGTGAGTTCCCCCATCACAGATGACAACTCTTGGTGTCCCAAAGCTAGAAAAGATATTCCGCCTCAGAAATTGGACCATGCTTGTGCTCTCATTATTTGACAATGCCACTGTCTCCATCCACTTGGAGACGTAATCCACTGCTACCAAGATGTAATTATGCCATATGAACTTACAAATGGGCCCATAAAGTCAATTCCCCAGATGTCAAATATCTCTACTTTAAGAATGGGTGTCATAGGCATCTTTTGACGGCTAGAGATGTTGCCTTGGCACTAGCATTGATTACAACCCTGCACTAAGTCATGGGTGTCTCTGTAAATGGTGGGCCAGTAGTACCTACATTATAGGATTTTCTTAGCTGTCCTGGCACTACCATGATGGCCTCCCACTAGGGAAGAGTAACAGGCCTCCATGATACTCATCATCTCCTCTTCAGTGATGCATTGCCGAATGATCCCATAAGCATATGTGTGGAACAAGAAAGGTTCATCCCAGAAGTACCTGCACACATCATGAAGAAACGTTTTCTTTTGGTGAAAGGTTAGGCCCTCAGGCATAATATCACTCACAAGATAGTTAGAAAAGTCAAAAAATCAAGGAATTAAGTCAACATATGCGACTAATACCTGCTCATTGGGAAATGAATCATCGATGGTCAACCAATCATCACCTCGGGACTCATCCTCTAGCCTGGATAAATAGTTTGATACCTAATTTTTGATCCCTTTTCTATCTTGAACTTTGAAGTCAAACTCTTGCCGTAGAAGGACCACAGGTTATCAATCTTAGCTTGGTATCTTTCTTAGCCATTAGGTTTCTCAAAGCTACATGATCGGTATGCACAATCACCTTTGTGCCCAAAAGGTAGGCTCAAAACTCATCTAATGCACATACCACAACCAACAACTCCTGCTCAATCACAGTGTAATTCTTTTGGGCCTCATTGAGGGTCTCGCTGGTATAGTAGATGGGGTGAAAAACCTTGTTGTGCTTCTGGCCAGTACAACACCCATAACAGCTCCACTGGCATCACACATTACCTCGAACGGGGCTGACCAATAGGGAGCAACTACTATAGGTACAAAGATTAACTTTTTCTTTAGGGTCACAAAGGCCTGTAGACAGCTTTCATCAAATTGGAACTTGGCATCTTTCTCTAATAGTTTACATAATGGGTGTGTAAGTTTTGATAAATCTTTGATAAACTTACGCTAGAAACCCGCGTGTCCCAAAAAACTTTGGATCCTTTTTACAGATATAGGAGGAGATTAATTCTCAATAACCTCTATCTTTGCCTTGTCTACCTCTATGCCTCTTTAAAAAATCTTTTAGCCTAGGACTGTCCCTTCCTTGACCATGAAATGACACATTTTCCAGTTTAAAACCATGTTTGCCTTCTCATAACACTGTAGTACCCTGCTAAGGTTTAGAAGATAATCAAATCATCCATAAATACCTCAAGGGTGTCCTCGAATATGTAAGAAAATATTGACATCATATACTACTGGAAGATGGTTAGGGCATTGCATAACCCAAAACACATTCACCTGAATGTGAATGTCCCATATGGGCAACGGAAAGTGGTTTTCTCCTGATCTTTGAGAGCTATAAATATCTAATTCTAGTGCGAATACTCATCCAGGAAGTAGTTACAACCCTCTCCATGCCAGTCTATCTAACATTTGGTCCATGAAGGGCATGGGAAAATGATACTTCAAAGTCCATCTATTCAACTTTCAGTAATCCATGCATACTTGTCAACCTGTGATAAGTCAGGATAGAACCAACTCATTCTTATCATTGGAGACAACCATCATGTCTCCTTTCTTAGGTACACACTGTACGTGGCTAACCCACCTACTATTAGAGATTGGGTATATAACCCCAGCATCCAACCACTTTATAATCTTCTTCTTTACAACCTCTTGCATAGGCAGATTTAGCCTGCATTAGTGTTCAATGCTAGACACACTGTTAATATCCAACTTGATTTTGTGTGTGGATATTCCTCGAGGAATTCCAACAATATCTGCAATGGACCAACCAATGGCTCTTTTGAACTTTTGGAGAACTCCCAACAATGCCATCATCTGGCTCTCTTGTAAATATACTACCACAATAATAGAAAGAGTGTTATTCGTGCTAAGAAATGTATACCTTTGATGCTGTGGTAGTTCCTTGAGCTCCAAAGTGGGAGTCTCTTCAACAGACGACTTAACTAGTAGAGTTGGTTTGTTCTATAAGTCCAAGTCCAATTTCCTAGGAACAAAGGGTCTGGTTCCCTTGCCATGCAAAGCTTGCACAGTGTCCTGGTAGTCATTCACACCATTATCACGGAAGTTCATGATCATGGCTGCCAATGCTTTCACACTCATCTTTACCTCAATCTGGACCTTAGAAAGATAGGTCTGTTCAACGTCGATGATTAACATTATTGCAACCTCTCTAGGTCTTTTCATTGAAGCACACACATTAAACTTCACCTCCTCAGAGTTTAGTCTAAAAGTCAGTTCTCCTCATTCCACGTCGACCAATGCCCTGTCAGTAGCCAGAAATAATCACCAAAAATAATAGGGACCACAAAATCTACCTGGTAGTCCAGAATAATGAAGTCCACTAGAAAGATAAACCTACCCACCTTGACCAGCACATCATATAAAATCCCCACGGGTCGCTTTACCGACCTGTCTGCCTTACGTAACTGCATAGTGGTGGGTGTGGGAGCTTCTAAGCCCAGTTGCTTGTAAACTATCAGCAACATCAAATTTATGCTAGCTTCCAAGTCGCAGAGGGCCCGTGAAAAGTCATAAGCTCCAATGGTGCACGAGATAGTAAAAGCTCTTGGATCTTCCTTTTTCTCAACTACTGATCTTGTAGCAATAACGCTACAATAATGAAGATTACCTGCTGGCTCAACTATGACTGTCTGCTTTTTATTCACTAAGTCCTTCATGAACTTAGCATATCCTGACATCTTCTCAAGTTCTTTCACTAAAGAGATGTTTACTAATATCTCCTTCAGTATTTGCAAGAACTTTTAGACTTTGCCATTCTCTGCTTTCTGCCTCAACCTCTGTGGGAATGGTGGTGGTGGCTTAAGAATAAATGGCAAAGGTTGTGTAACTAGTTTGTCATATTTCTTAAGGTCCTTAGTGTCATCTGGTGCCACCTCTGCCTCCTCGACCCTCTTATCAGTATATTTCTCAATGGTGCTCAACACCTTGCTATCATGATGGCTGGAACGGGATCAGTAAGCACCCTATCACTTCATGTGGTTACTGCCATTCAATGGCCATCATTTTTCATATTCTAAATTGTGTTGCTGGGAAGGGCCCCGATCTTCCTCTTATTCAATAAGGTTGATAGTTAGCCCATCTGTTTCTCTAATTGCTTAATAGAGTGGAGTGCAAGTCTACCAATTGATGAATACTAGTCATCTCACCTTGCATGTCTCTCACCCCATATTATATATATTCAACCTTGTCAAGCATCACGGCCATCATCTCTTCTAACTTAGAGGTATTACCACCACTGTTCTGATGCTCCGTGTTCATAGGAGGCACATATGCTCCTGTCTGGTCATTCTTGTAATTATCTTTACTCTACTAGCTTTTGGTGCCTCTAGATCTAGAATGATCATAGTAGTTATCACGCCCATAGTTCCGACATTGGTTCCTAGAGTTGAACGTTCGGAGACTCCCCCGGCTGCTTAGAATCTTAGACTCCTCATCAAAATTGAAACATGCAATCATCATACCTGGCCACAACATCTACTCCCTTCACCTTTTCTAGTCCTCCACCCAATAATTTTTTGGTAAGTAAGCCCATCTAGGTTTGCATGTGTGCCATATCCTGATCCCATTCCTCTTCATTCTTCCTCTGTTTTGCAGTCATCCCAATAATGAACCCTGAACAATCTCCATCTCTGGTATACTATGCCCTGCTATTGTTGGTTGCTTGATCTAAGAACACCTTGATATCTTGAAAGGTCCTGGCCATATATGATCCTCCAAAGTCAACCTCGATAATAGGCTTGGTGACAAAGTTGCAGGATCGGTAGAAAACTTTTTTCAGGTGCTCATCTGTGAGGTTATGGTTGGGGAATTGTTTGATATTCTGTCTAAACCTCTCTCAGGTCTTGTATAAGGCCTAAGTTGGTAACTTCCTATGAGCCCCAACCTCATATTTCAACTTGAGTTTCATTGATGCGGGGAAGAATCTCTCTAAGAAGTTTTCTTTTAACTCTCCCCACATTCGAATGGAATTATATGGAAGCTCATTGAGCCACTTGCCTCACCAAACAGAGACAATGGAAACAACCTCAACCGGATGGCCTGCTGACTAACCCCTAGAATTTTTTATGATTGACAGGTGGCCACAAAGTTCATGATGTACTGGTTTGCATCCTCATATGCCTGCCCGATGAACAACCCATTCAAAGTGAGCATTTGTAGCATAGTGCTAGTGATAGTGAATTTCACACCAGGAGGCAGTAGAGGTAGGATAATTTCCCCTGTAGGTCCAGCACCATTATCATCATCATGCAGTACACATGGCTGTTGAGGGGCAGGAAGTCTAACCCCAACTTGATGTTGAGGTAGGACAACAGGTGGTACCCTATCACCTTCAAGATCATGTACGCCCATGCTATCATTGTCCCTATTCTCAACAATCAGGGCCAACTCACATCTTTTTTGTGCTTCACACTCCTGTGCATTCATCCTCCTAATATATCTTTGCAACTCGGGGTCATAAGGAATCAGTGTTACACCCTTACTTCGGATGGCGGGCATACACTACCTGTCCTCTGTATAAAATTAAACCAAAAATAAAAAGTAAAATCAGGAAATAGAACTACAACAAAAAGTAACTAATAGAAAATTTCTTAACCGTATTCCCCAACAACAGTGCCAAAATTTGATATGCCTAAATTTATACTTAAAATGAAGAGTAAAATGGTCGTTCATCAATTATAGAACCCAAAAAGAGTTGGGGTTGATCCTATAGGGATTGCGTGAAAATATATCTATTACCACTTGGTTTCAGATTTAATACCTATTCCCAAAATAAAGGTGCATAAAATAAACGGGGGATTTTGCTGTTAAGAAACTAATTTAGGAAGATACTCTAATAGCTAGTTAACTGCGACTACTGGATTTCGACAATTAATTAATAAGCTAGGATTACGGTCCCATGATACCTAACACGATAGTCAAACTTAGGGCAGACATCCGTTCATGACTATTTATACGAATTTAAACAAGTTGGTTAACATCTAATTCACATTTCGGTCCTTCTTAGATGCATTTTATTCATCACCTTCCGATCTCAGAATGTATACTCTTTGCCCCTTGTTATGAACCCCAGAATGGTCTTACCTTTTGGTCTCAAGCAGTTAGACTAGGTTAATAACCCCAAATTCCTGTTGTAGATCTCTTTTCCTAATCACTACATAACTTCTGGAAATGTAACGAATACGGGCATACCCTAATACATCATTAAGGAAGAAATTAAAGTGAAGAGCACTACAATGTATACAATAATCAATCCCGAATGTTACCCAAAATTTGCCTATCTTAATAGGTTGTCATGGTTCCCACAACCCTATTTGTGGGTTTAGCCTAGCATACTCAATGTAATCATGTCATGAAGAGATAAATAATTCATGGAAAAGAACTTACGATTGAAGGAACAATAAATCCACGGATACAATCTTGAAACAATGATGAAAAATCCAAGAGTTCAATGTAATTCTCTCAAAAATAATGTTCTTACGGTGAGTTCTCTCTCCAATAGTCAATAATAATAAAAAAATAGAATAAAAAAAGTATATACACAATAGAAAACGTACTCCAATTTGAAATAGGAAAACAGGCTTCGACATGGCTAACAATGGTTACATGACCCGTGAGGTTTTTCACGGACCGTGACATGGCTCGTGACCCTGTACTTGAGAATATTCCACTATTGCATCCTCATCACCTTTATGGTCAGCCTCACGACCCGTGGTGGGCCACTTGTGCTTTCACTCGTGTGATTTTTCTAATTTCCCATGGTGCTCTTCTCCACTCTATATCATGTAGATGAATCCCATCACGGTCCGTGTGCACTCCTATGGTTTGTGAAAGGTACCATGGGACTTTCCTTGTGTCCTTCGTCGATCCTGTGGTTTCCAGGTTCAAAGTGTGGGCTAACGGTAGGGCTCACAGTCCGTTTCATCTCTTACAGACTGTGATACCCCATGTGGTCCTTCATTTGAGTGTTTTGCCCACTATTTAGATGACCTTTTTTCTAACTTGCATTAGTTCCATGGACCATGACATGGTTCTTCTAGAGATTTACGGCCCATGAGATGCACCATGGGTCCTTTGCGATGCCTTTCTCCACTGACCCTTGGGCGCACCAAAAATGCTGAAGTGCTAGGCTACGGATGGCCCCACAGTCCATGAAAGAGTTTATGAGCCATGAGGCTCCCATGATGCCTCACTTGATCTATTTCTTACTTTTTTCCTATCCATAGTGCATCATGACCCCCGGACGGCTTGACCTACAACCCATGTAAGGCCATACAACCCATTAGGGTATTCGCGTGGTCATCATTCAATTTATTTTTCTCTCTTTTAATCTCCTTTTTGTATGAATCTACAACTTAACCTTATTCCTAGAAAATAACATAAAACTACACATCAAATCCATAAAATAGCTTGAGAACTCACAAAAATCCATGTTAAAAGAGTCGTATTTTCACAACTCATCAAATATGCTTAGGGCTTGGTTTTTTGAGTTTAAGGGTAGTTGGGATGAACATCTTCCACTTATCGAGAATGCTTACAACAATAGCCATCTCTCTAGCATTGGAATAGCTCCCTTTGAACTTTATATGGTAGACATTGTAGGTCCCTGGTTGGGTAGTTTGATATGGGGGAACTGCTTTGTTAGGTCCAGATTTAGTTATAAAAGCTTTGGATAAGGTGAAATTGATTACGGAAAGATTGAAGATGGCTCAAAGTAGGCAAAAGCCCAACTCCGATGTGAGAATGAGAGAACTTGAAATTCATGTTGATGATTGGGTTTATTTGAAGGTCTTACCCATGAAGGGTGTGGTCCAGTTTGGTAAGAAGGGAAAATTAAGCCCAAGGTTTGTAGGACCTTATAGTATTTTGAGGGGAATTGGTAAGGTTGCCTATGAGTTGGAGTTGCCTATGGAGACGAGAATGGTTCATCCGATTTTCCATGTCTCTATGTTGTGGAAGTGTGTAGGTGACCGAAGTTCTATAGTGCCTTTGGATGTTGTAGGTGTTGTGGAAGATAACTTGACTTATGAGGAAGTTCTGGTAGAAATATTAGATAGGAAAGTAAAGAGGTTGAGAAACAAAGATGTGGTGTCCATTAAAGTCCTTTGGAGGAATCAACAAGTTGAAAGTGTCACTTAGGAAGCCAAAGCAGACATAAAGAAGCAATATCCATAACTATTCCACTCTATTCAAGGCTAAGGCAGAAACCTAAACCCTATCTATGAGGTCAAGCCTTGAATTTCAGACCTTATGCCATTTTTGCATGCATACATGTTCATAGTAACAAGTTTTGGTGATTTTGATGAATATGTTTTAAACTTTTGAGAATGGTGCTAAGTGCATTCATTGCACTCATGTTGGGCTGAAACTGTTCTAATATCTCATCTTACGTACTCTTTCTTTACATTCGGGGACTAATGTTTCCAAGGGGGAGATATTGTGACAACCCTCACGTGTCTCAGAAAAATGCTCTATAGCATATTTCTTGAATATCCCAAAATCTGTGCATGATTTCGTGAATCCGACTTCATATTCAGTTTCAATGGGAAATATTATGTGGAAAAGTGGTAGTCTTTGATTTTTTAGATGACCCATAGCAAAAAATAATTTTTCAGGTGATTCGTGCTTAACCAGAAAAGTGTGCGACCAGTCCACATCGCGGACTTGTCGCCCACTAGTGTAAAAATGGCCTAGATTCATTCCTGGACCAAAATGAGGATGAAAGATTGAACTTCGGTGAAAATACACTACTAAGTAAAAAGTACACATCACGGACTTATCGCAGATGAGTTAAAAAAGTTTCTTAAATTTTGTTTCATTTAAGGGCAATTGGGTAATAGCCCAATGCCTATATGAACGGGTTTTCTTTTGTTTCTTAGCCAATTTTCATCCCTAAAACCCACGAAAACAACCTAAAATCCTCTCCAAATCCTCTCAAGTCTCCCATTTCAAAATCAAGAATTAGCTTGGAATTCAAGGACCCAACTCAAGCTCAAGACTCCCTCAAGTTTGTATTCAAGAACACTAAAAGTTAAAGGTATGTGGGCATCATTCATAGGTATTCTTCTACCCATGAAGCCAATCCTTCTCCTCTTGTCAAATTTGATGATTAAATACATTATGGTTAAACTTTATTATGCATTATACACATGAATTGAGTTTGTATTCTTCAAGTATTAATTACTAAGAATGAATATTTATTGAAGGATTACTCCATGAGTTTATTTGTACCCATTGAAGCTATGCATGTTGTGAACTATGTAAAGTATGACATAATTTATAAGTTTTAGTTGGATATCTTGGTATCCAAATTGAGGTTTTACTACGATGATGGTGGGTTGATTTGAAAGACTTTCAAGTGGATTCATTTTATTTTCCATGTCTTATACTCTTGAAATGAATGGTATTAAGCGTATGTACATATACCAACCAAAGTTTGATCAAGTCATTGATGAGCTTCTATGTTGATGAAAGTCTTATTGTAAGACATATGAATTATGAATATCAAAAATGTTGAAGGGATATTTAAGCATGCTATGAGCTCACAAAAATGTGATGAACGTTAAGAATAATGTGAAGCTCTTTCTTTGATATTATGATGCTTTGGTTTTGATGAGCTACTCTATGAATATATTATGACATTATGATGCCTTGCATATTATAGTTATAAGTATGATTTGAATATTCCTTGGGATTATGACCTAGCACATAGCGGACCTTGGTAGGTAGCCATTGTCCCATAACTATGTTCCCACCATAGGTTGTGAATTGCTTGTGACATGACTAACTAAAAAGGGGGAGCTCCCATAAGATACATGCCACTTATTATCCAAAAAGGGTGGGGTTCCTGTAAGGATTCTACTTTTTATTAATCGAAAAGGGTGATGTTCCCGTAAGACTCTTATTTTGTAATCTATCAAAAAGGAAGAGTTCACGTAAGGTAACTGAAAAGGGTATTATTCCTATAAGGTGGTTGAGAAGCACTTTAAAAAACGTGGAGGTTCCCAAAAGGTGAGTGTATGGTTAACCTTGGCAAATTAAACCACTCCTTTATTCAGTGTGAAGCGAACACCGAGATTCCAAGTAGTAGCTCACATGATCTTAATTGTCGGTTATGGTCCCTTCCCATCTATGTATGATATGATTTATGATTTGGATAACCTCATGCATGTTTTAGCTAAAGCATTGATCATTCATGTCATATTGAGCTTGTATCCATTCACTATTAATATGCATATTGTTTAATTGTAAATTATGTTCCCTTGTTGCATGGCAATCCACATACTTAGTACATTACAAGTACTATTATATATTTCCTTTTCCTACATGATCTAACCATGTAAGGACCAGAGCACCTATTCTCCTCCTCCATATGGCTAGCCGGATTATTTGAAGATTACTATTGGTGAGTCCTCCACTCTGGGAACAATATCCACTTTACTTTCATGCTTTAATTAAGACTTGTATATTTTTGGATACTTATCTTTTGAGGGTGGGAGATGTCTTGGCCCCCGTTCCATTCGAATTAGAGATGTTCTTGGATATGGAAAATATATGTATTAGGCATGATTCCTTTTATGTTTATGCGATTATGAAAGGCTTACCTTAGTCCCTATTCCCTTCTATATGTTGATATTTGTTGATGATATGATGGAGGTCCTCAGTCTCGGTAACATCCCGATAGAGTGAGTCATACTTACTGCCCCTTAGACTTTATTTGTTATGTGATTCATGCAAATTCTCTTCCCAAAAACAACCCCATAGCTTGAGTCCAAAGTTCCACTTCCCCTAGAATTATTTGTTACTTGTTTGATTGTTAAATTATGCTTCAACAACCAAGGATGTGAAAATGATATGCTAAGAGGCTTGTTTGGATTGCCTTTAGGCTTTCCATTCGCCGTGTCACATCTAGGCTCTAGGCTTGGGTCGTGTCACTAGCCTACAAGGGCTCCTATGGTGGCACATAGTTAATATGACAAATGGTTGCTTCTAAGGTTCCCCTACCGAACCCTACTTCAATGCCACATTTGGTGCTAAGTCATGCCACAAATTCTTCTAAAACATAACTTAGAATCATGAGTAGCAATCATAAGAGTAGCTCGAACTTAGGAACCGCATAGTGAGTATTGTCCTTTCATCGTGTGGACCTTTCTTAAACACTTTAGGGCAATTGCCAACATGCTTATATATTTAAAAACCTCAACTTTAAAACTCATCTCTATTTCCCAAGTCATAACATAAATCATGCATAGCTTTACTTGAAAACCAGGTGGGCTTAGCTTTGATAATGGAACAATCATAAATCACATAAGTTATAAGAAATTTTCTCTTTTAAAGGAACATCAAAAATGCCCAACTCTGGTCAACTTTAAATTCTATCATGGGTTCATCATCAACAATTCAAACATGAATATACACTTGATAAAATAGTCACAGGATACCATGAATATCATTTAATAAATTAAATCATCATGAAATCAACAAAACATGCATAATATCTTAAAGGAAATTAAAAAAAAGGTAAAAGACTTGAAAGAGAACTTTATGGGTGGAAGCATACCCTTAAATGAACTGTCACGACCCGAATAGGGGGCCTAGATGTGACATGGTGAAAGAGGACCCGAAGACTCTCGATCAAGTCATAATAGCATCATTACACTCATCATCGGTTCGGAAACGCGGAAGCTAAAGCATGTAGAACATAAGCTCTAGGGATTTAGG
>JBCEWC010008249.1:0-20243 GCA_038996855.1 Solanum aculeatissimum | reverse complement strand
ATCAAATCATGCATACTTGGGCTTAAAAGTCAAAATCACTTTCATTACTCTTATGCATACTTAACAAGAGTCAAACATATTTCATAATCATGCTTCATGGACTAAAAGCCAAACAAACTTTTATGTCAAACTTTATGCATAAGAGTAGCTCCATACTTGTCATATCATATTGGTGTAAACACCCATGTTGCTTAAAAAGCCATATCATAGACTTAGTGTGACCACAACTTAGTCATAACACATACTTGAACAAAATCATAGTCATAAATATGTTTGGGACTTAGTCCACATCAAAACCTTCATCAAAAACGATGATCATGCATGCAAATGCCATGAGGAACAATGAGGATAGCATGGGTACTAGAATTCATACTTTAAATTCAAATCAAGAATAGTTCATAAGAAATTCAAGTTAAGTCAACACATAAACCATCATTAAAACACTACCCATGCACAATTCAAGAATAAAGGAGACATGCATAATTTGACCTTCATCAAATCCATGAAACTTCATATAATTCAAACTTAAATGAACTTTAAATCACCTAATTTCTACAGCTCACAACTCAATTCAATTAAATACTTCAAAATTTAAAGAACCCAACATTAAAGAAAATTAAAAACATAACTTAAAGAGGAGGGTTCTTAGGTCTTCATGGATGAAAGGGAATTCATGAATCAAACCCACATACCTTGGAATTAATCAAGAAAATTGAACGATTTCACAACCAAGATGATCTTCCCCAAGTTTCTTCAAGCTTTCATCAATGGAGGCCAAGAGGATTGAGAGAATTTAGGAATGAATTGAAGAGTGTTAGAATGGATGAAAGGGGATTAGGGTTTTATTTAGGGGGTTTAGGAGACCTTAGAAAGCCAAAATGGGGCATAGGATCTAATTAAATTATGAATTAACCATTAATGAAACGGACTAAATCACTGAAGACAGTGTCACACGGAAGGCACACAGTTCCCGTTTACTGGTACATGAGTCGTGTACCGGCCCGTGAAGCTACACTTGGCCTCGACTTCGACTTGAACTCTCGGGGAAATTTCTGGATCACTTCACGAGGAGCCTCACGGACCATGTAGTTGCAGATGGACCGTGTACTAGTCCGTGGAGCATCACTTGGTCCGGAGTCCAGCCCCGAACCTTAGCCAACATTCTGCCTCACTTCACGGGACATGAAGGGTCACACGGACCGTGAGGTGCTCCGTGGGACCATACTTGGTCCATGGCTTGGCCCCCAACCCCTAGGAGTCCAACCCTTATCCTAATTCCAGAACCTTGTTCCCAGCTTCCTTCCAATCACAGCTTTCAATCACAGGTAGTCTCACTATTTTGGCCATAACCTTCTCATACAAACTCTGATTTGAGTGAAACCAGTTGTGTTCCGAAGATAACTCAAAGAGCTTTGATTTGATATATAGCAGCTCATACATTTCAACCCGTATCGTAAGTTATGATCTTTCAAAGTTCACTACCCAACCGGCCTTACAACCTCACCAAACGATCCATTTTGAATCCAGCCACTTAAATACAACCCATGGCTACCAAAACTCAACCACAACCAGTTTAACACTAACCTTGACCAACCATTATAAAATTTAAAAATCTTTGGATCGTTACATCTTACTTCTTTTCTTCTATTCAAGCCTAAGGTACTCAACACGATCTATTCTTTCAAAATTCCCATGAATGTGTCTCTTGATAAGTTAAATGCATGGATGATCATGAAACAATTTTTAAATGATATTTGATGCATAATTTGATGATTTTATGAAAATTATGATTAAGTTGCATTTTTGCATATATGTTATGATGATGACTGTGTTCCTACTCTACTCAAGTGTATTTCTGTCTCATTCGAGGACGAATGATCCCAAGGGAGAGATATTGTAGCACCTCTCATGTTTATAGGTTGGGAAAACTGAAAGATGAGGATTTTAGTGTTGGTTTGGTCCTACGAGCTAGTCTACGGGTCATAGGTGGGTTCGTAGATTTGGTTCAGTGAAAATGGGAAACTGAAGAGTTTCTAAAAGTTGATGTATAAGGAATCAAGGCTCATCAAAAGTTTCATAGAAAGGAGTCCTATAGGACCTAAAACATTTTAAGTCTGGAATCACTTCTACCAGAGGACTTACGGCCCATAGATTGATTGACGGCTTATCCTACATGTTCATGGTTTAAAAGCTGCAAATTCTAGTAGCTCAACTTTTGTGACATGAGATTTTCTGGGTCAAAATATGATCCATAGATTGAACCATGACTCATATGAAGGATTTCGTGAACGGTTCTTGTAGTGTTTAATGAAGGGTGTTTTTGACATTTTCAACTCATTTAAGTCCTAAACTATGTCATTTTGATCATCCTTACTACCTTCACTGACCTAGCCCTTATAAGTTCTATTCATAATTCATTCAAAGTCTTCCATCCTCATAATTCTTTCAAGGGTTCTCAAATAATTCTCCCTGTAGAACAAGGGTTCCATTGAAACTAGAGCTTGAAGGTTTTGCCAAAGTTTTCTAGATTTTCATCTTCAATTCTAAGGATTTTCACTTGAGGTATGTAGGACTTCATTCATGGATTAGTTTCATCTATGAATCCCAATCCAAAGTCTCCCCTTTATCAAACTTTCATGATGATTTCTTATGGGTTTTTATGTTAAGATTCCTAATGCATGAATAATGAGTATTCCATGATTATTAAACCTATCTATACATGAATTACGATGAATTACATGATGTATATGATTTTTTAAGAAAAGGTATATGATTTAAATGTATGCATGATTAGGGCTTGATGATTTGATGTGGGTTTCCTTTACTAATAATTCAAATTGGTTTTAATTGCATGTTCTCTCTCTATGAATCACATCAAATTGCATGATTTTGACTCAATTATTCATGGATTCACACTTAGCTCTAGTCTCTTATGATAAAGTTATGAATTTTCATGATTTTGATTTCAAGTATATAAAAACATGTTTTAAGACAATGATAATAATGATGCTATGAAAAGAGGGTAATTAAGGCCCATATGCTTATGATAATAATGTTAAGATGGGAGTGTCTACCCATACTATGATGAAAAGTAAAGTGAATGGATTGTTCTTATGACATAAGATGTTTTCATGAAAGAGTATGATGCCTATTTTACAAGATATAAAAGCATGATTTTAACTAAGTATGAACTATGTTGAAAGTTATGAATATGCATGATTTATGTATTTCGTGGGAAATAACTTAGCACCGAGAGGGCCTTGGAAAATTCCATAGTTCCATAACTATTCACCATTGGAATGTTGTTTATGTTTTGTGATTTAAAGGTGTACTAATGGATCTATTTAGCTTTAATGATGGACACTCACTAAGAGGGCCTTGGAAAATTCCATAGTTCCATAACTATTCACCATTGGAATGTTGTTCATGTTTTATGCTTTGAAGGTGTACTAATGGATCTATTTAGCTTTAATGATGGACACTCACTATGCTAGGATAAATCCTAAAGGGTGGGGTCACATGATGGGTTCTCACCAAGCTAAGATAGAGCCTGTAGGGTGAGGATCGAGTCTACCTTGGAAAAGTAAACTCATCTTTGCTAGGTGTAGAGGCAATATCAAGATTCCATATAATAGTCTGCATGGTCTTATACGTCGATTATGGTCTTATTCCCACCTATATATATAAAGATGATGAAAGGTTTGATGATATTTCTCTTCATAATTTTAAACTTACATTGCTCATGCATATTATGTCCTTATCCTATTGATTATGATTATGCATATTAATATTATTGTGATTTTCTTTGATTCATGGCATACCTATATACTTTGTACATTCCATATATTAACATATACTTTTTTGCCTACATGATCAAACCATGTAGGGACGGATGACAACATGACCATTCCATTTCGTGGCTAGATTTGGATTCCAAGTTTGAAGATTGTTGGTGAGTTCCCATGCTTCAGGAACAAGCCCCTTTATGATGTTTTCCCATTTAGACTTTATCGCTTTCTTTGATGTATATCTTGAGGTGAGCTAGTATGTTATCTTCTAGACCCTGCCAAGATCTTATGATGTAGAGGCATGTGTTTTGGACACTATGAATTGATGTAATTCCCTCAAGAGAAAGTATGGTGTTTTCTATTCTTATGTCTTTCACTTTCTTATTCTCTTATGTATGCTTGTTTTACCTTATAAATGCTTACGATATGAACATGAGGCTTGGATGAGATGCCTTCATATGTCATGTTTGTTGTGTCACTGCTAGGCCCTAGGTCCAAGTCATGATATACCATTTGAGGCCTTATATGGTAGATAGTGTATTTCATAATCTACACCTAAGGCCTAGTCGTGACACGATAAATATGGCACTTGAAGGCGCACCATCCAATCCTCTTAATCATATCATAAGCATACATAAGGTAAAGCAATTAATTCATAAGAGAGTAGGCAAGAAAAAAATAGTAACATCAAGGTCATAGTTTCCCTTAGGAGAATTACAACATCATAGTCTAATATATGTCTCCACATTATAAGATCTTGGCGGGGACTTGAACATGCAACTACCTCACTCTTAAGATAAAATAACAATGAAATCATAAAGTCTCAACAAGAAAGAATAACATGAACAATTTGTCCCCAAAGCATGGGAACTCACCAACAAGTCTTCAAAGCTCAAATCCAAATCTAGCCACGAAATGGAGGAATAGTCTCGTCATTCGTCCGTACATGGTTAGATCATATAGGCAAAGAAGTATGTGTTAGCATGTATAATGTACTAAGTATGTAGGTATGTCATGCACCAAAGAATATTATAATATAATATCAATATGTATAATCATAATCAATAGAATAAGTACACAATATGAAAGATTAATGCATGTTTAAAATCATAAGTAGAAGCATCACCAAAATCTTTTATAATCCTGACATACATATGTGGGAATAAAACCATAACCGATAATAAGACCATGCAGACTATACATGAAATCTCGATGTTGCCATAATACTGGAGAAAGAGTAGTCTACTTTGCAAGGTAGACTATACCTCATCTTACGGGATCTTTCCCTTTTCGATGGGTGCCTTAACATGAACCTTACGGGATCCTTCCCATTTTGGTGTATGTTTTATATGTGTAGATACACTAACATAATACCATATAGGCACATAATCATCAACCTATGGTGGCACATAGTTATGAGGCTTAAGGATTTATATAAGGACCCTTGGAGATAGTCCCCCTCAAACAAGCTCATTCGATGCTAAGTCATATACTATAGAATATGTAATCATGCATATACATAGCTTTAAACATAATTCATACTTTATGAAAATCATACTTTCATAGCTTGTAAAATAGGAATTATAACTTCATGAAAACATCTCATATAATATGAATAGTCCATCTACATAACTTTCATATAGTGTGGGTATACTCCCCATCTTACCATTATTATTGGGGCCTCAAGTCACCCTCATCCTCATCATCATCATCATCATAACTTCATCACCATCATCATCAAAATATATTTTTCATACTTAGAATCATATTCATGAAAAAATATTACTTTGGCATAGGAAATTAGGGATATGTGTGGTTTCATGAGCAACTGAGATAAAAATATTCAATTAGATGAAAATCATAGAGGAATCATGCAATTAAAATCAATTTAGATCATTAGTAAAGGAACCCACATCAATTCAACAAGTCCTAATCATCATATACTTAAAATCACTTGAATTCAGTTGGAAATCATGTAGTTCTTCATAAATCATGCATATATAGGTATAATCATCATGTAGGAATCATAATCCAACCATTTGGAATCAAGTCAAAAAAAACCCATAGAATCACATTTAGAACATTGAGAAAAAGGGAGAATTGAGTTGAGCTTCATAGATGAATTTGGTCCATGAATGAAACCCTACATACCTCAAGTGAGAGACCCTAAATTTGAAAAAGAAATTCTAAAAATCCTTTAGCCAAACCTTCAAACCCTAGCTTCAACAGAGACAATCCTTAGAGAGAGAATTTTCAAAACTTTGGGAGAGGCTTTGAGAGTGAATGAGATAGAATGAATTAGAAATAGTTTTTATAGGAGCTAGATGGTTAAGTTAGTTAGAAGAGTCAAAATGACGTAGTTTAAGAGTTAAACGAATTAGAAATGACCAAAAAATCCTTCATTTAAAATCTGTTGGAACCATTTATAAGACCCCTTTCACGACCCATAAATCATTTCCACGTGTTGTGCTTTGGTTCATACAAGGCGTGGTCTGAAAAATTGAGCTACTAGAAATTGCACTTTGAAATCACAAAATACGATGTACGGTCCATAATTCCATTTAAAGACCATAAAATCCTTCATAGAGTGACTTCCAGACATAGAACATTTTCCATTCTTCGGGGTCCCATCCACGACTCGATCTACGGGTTGTAAGACGGATTACAACCCGTCTTATTCTTTGTATAATGACTTCTAGAAACTCAACAATTTTCCAACTTTTTGGACTCTAGTCTACGAGACCTTTCTATGACCCGTGGTTCAATTCACGAGTCATAGATTGACTCGTAAACCCAACTAGTCTCAAAATTTTAGAATTTTTTATTTTTCAGTTTTTTCAACATGCAGGGTATTACAGTATAGGTCTTCGGTGGGTTGGTTTGAAATTGGTGAAATGGATTTGATAGGACCCTACTTGATCATGATGCCATGGAAAAGTGAGACTCATAAAGGAGAAATTGAAAATGTCTCAAAGTTATCAAAAATGATACTACGATGTTAGGAGAAGAGACCTTAAGTTTGATGTCAATGATTGGGTCTATTTGAAAGTGTCACCCATGAAGTGTGTGGTTTGGTTCGTCAAGAAAGGTAAATTGAGCCCTAGGTATGTAAGGCTTTATAAAATTGTTAGGATGATTGCAAAGGTGGCTTATGAATTGGAGTTGCCATTGGAGATGAACATTATTCACCCGGTGTTCCATGTGTCGATGTTGAGGAAATTCTTGGGTGATCCAAACTTCATAATTCCATTGGAAGATGTGAGTGTTGAAGAAAATTTGACTTTCTTATGAAGAGATTCCAATTGAGATCCTAGAATAGCAAGTGAAGGTTGAATTTGTTAAGGTATTTTGAAGAAATCAACAAGTTGAAAGTGCAACATGTGAAGTGGAAGTGAACATCATAAAGCGATATCCTCATCTTTTCCTCTATATTTAAGCCTAAGATACTAAGTTCTTCTTTCACTAAGACCTCAATTCCTTGCATTTAAATTTTCATGTCATTTTTTGCATGTTTGCATGTGTGTGGGACTATTTTGAATGATATTTGAAGGGAGTTTGGAAAATTTTATGAAAATACATTTAGATTGTGTTTTTGCATTCATGCTAGGTTGTTAGTTGTTTTCTATTTTTTCTAGAGCCTACGTTTAACACATTCAGGATGAATGTCCCCAAGGGATAGGTAATGTAAGGACCCATAAGTTAGAAAGTCAGAAAGTGCATAAGAAGTGAAACTAGAAATATACAAGGTCAAAGTATAAGCCTCATTTACGGCTCATCGTTCAAACCATAAGTCGTAAACAAGGCTTGTGGATGGGGTCAGCATAGGTGAAAATTTTGACTAAGTGTAAAGGGAATGTACGAGGGGTGTTTATGGTCCGTAAATGAAAATGTGAACCGTAAAAAGGGTTTGTGGTTTAGGACCTTGGGTTGATGAGAAAATGAGTTTCTAAAGTTGGAACTACAAACAATAGGATGAGTCGTCGTTTGTTTTACGGTCCATAAAAGCATGCTCTAGACAGGGTCCTAAAGATTTAAAAATTTTATAAATGTGGGGGAAACCACGAAAGGGTTCTACAACCCGTAGTCTGATTTTATGAGTCATAGATTGAAGTCGTAGTTTGTGATTCAAAGGCAGTTTCTGAAGATTCAAAATTCAACAGGATGAAACCTCATTGTACGATTCATAGACCATTCTACGACCCGTAATCAGGGGTTATGGTTTGGTTCCAGTAGTTTTATTGAAGGATATTTTTTACCTTTTTCCGTACATTAAGCCTAAAACTACATCATTTTGAGACCTAAAACTACTCATTATTAGCCCCAAACCTACCATTTTTCCATTCCAAATATCCAAGGCAAGAAAGTCTCTAAAAACAAGGCAAGAAGGCTAAGGTTCCAAGGACTTTCTTCTCCAAATCTTTAATCCTTTCCTTAAGGTCTTCAATCATGTATGTGAGTTGATTTGTGGGTATCCTTTCACCCACAAAATCCAACAACCCTTTGTTTTACCTTTTCTTTAAGTTATGAAATTTGATGAATTTCATGAGCATGTTTTAAATGATGATATGATAATATAATTTCAGTTAACTCAAATGAAGAAATGTGATGATATACTACGATTTTCTATAGTTTTCAAGTTAAATGTCATGGTTTCATTACCTAGAGTTTTCCAATAACGATATGGGTTGCTCAAACATGGTTTTAAATAGATAAGTCTTATCATGATCTTGCATTATACTCTTGAACTATGTGTTTTAAAGTGCATTGTATAAGCTCACTAAGTTTAAAATGAATTCCTACATGATGTTGATAATAAGGGCTTTAAAGTATGTATGAAAGTTATGAAAGTTACAAGTATGTGATGAAGCCCTTAATAATGTTTAAGATGGACCCTCAACATGAAAAGGACAATTCTCACTTTGAGTGATTTTCAAGTTAATGAGTTACTCTTATGTTATGATACTTATGATTCTAAGTTATTATTGCATGAGTATATTAATGTTTTAAGTATTCCGTGCAATTGACTTAGCACCGAACGGGACACTGAGGTGGGGTTTGGTAAGGGAACTTTAGTAGCAATCTCTTATTAACTATGCGCCACCATAGGAGACCTTGTAGACTAAGGCTAGTGGATCCACAATAGCAAGAGTAAGCTAAGATACACATGTATAAGTTGACGGAGTTCCACCCAGCAAATGGACTCCCCAAGCCAACGTAAGGAGTTATGTTGGATTCCATGTAGTAGCTTGCATGGTCTTAAATGTCGGTTACGGTCTTCTCCTACAAGATTATGAATATGATGTTGGTGTTACTTTGAGCTTGTTTCACACGATGCATTGATCTTTTTTCCATATTGAGCTTTACTCTTTGGCTATGATTATGCATATTTTGAATGATGACATTACAATTTTATGTTCGCATGGCATCCCACATACTTAGTATATTCAAAGTACTAAAATATATTTTACCTACATGATATTACCTTGTAGGGAGCGACACTCCTCCTCCTCCATCGGCTCATGGCTAGCTTCCGACGTCCAAGACTAGTAACTTTGGTGAGCGCTTTAGTTCGGGAACTATACCTTCTTCTTCTTGCTATTGTAACTTTGAGACATTTATTTGAGTTGTATTTCAGAGACTTTTACTTTCTATATTGTTTTCCTATGACTTTTATACTTGAGGGGAGCTTTGGGCAAGTCTTAGCCTACATCAAGTCTTTATGTAGTTGGTATCTTTGGACGATTTGTATGGAGTTTAAGTTATTTCTTTCATGATTTCTAAATGATAGATGTTCCTTAAGTCCTATTCCCCATTTTTCAATTCCACTTTACTTTGTTTTCATTCCTATGAATGCTTGGTGAATGTTAAGAGGCTTGGTGAGGTCCCTCATTTGTCGTGTTACGAATAGGCCCTAGGCTCGAGTTGTGACATACCCAAATTCACCCAATCCCCCGACCCAATTATTCCCTCATTCACTCCCAATTCATCAATCTTAAAAATTTCTCTCTTAACTAAGGCTCTCAAATCCTCATTGAAGACAATAATCAATTCTCCAAGTTCTCCATCAAAATTAAAGGATTCTTCTAACTACTTACCCAAGATATGTGGGTCTTCATCGATGGGTTCCTTTCACTCATGGAGCTCAAATATTCCCAACTTTTTCATCCAATTTCAAGTATGCATTTTTATGGGTCTTTTTAATTTCAGTAGCATGAATCGTGACATGAATGGATTATAATTGCATGAACTTTATGATTTTTCTACATGAATTCTCTACAATGCCATTTAACGCTCAAATTTCATTATGGACTGGTTAAATTACCTTTCAGTTTCATAAATTAGGTTCCAATTATTGATTACTTACTCAATTAAATATGAATTACTATTCAATTGTATTATTTTGATGATTTATAAGAAATTTCTCATGCAAGCTACTTAGGGTTCATGAAATTACTTATGATTTTCTCTTAATTTTGATTTAATTAATCCTATTCTACATAATTATGCATGAATTTATCCTAATTATATTGATTTTTAGTCAATTGATTGTGAATTCATACTTCTACCTAAATTCTTCTTTAAAAATCATGATTATGAAATTTCAAGTGTTCAAGTATATTTGTGAAAAGGATGACTTAAGACCTTCGGGATGACCTAAGACTTCAAAGGTGACTTAAGATCCCAATGACGCTCTTAATTGAGATATGATTTGTAATGATGGAAGGCTTACACCCACATTATATGAATTACATGAAAAAATGAGCTATTCTATGAATGATTTCCTATGATTTAGATTGGTAATCATGGCTAGTCTTTCCTACATGACATGTTTATGAAAATTTTGAACTAAGAGTTATGACAAGTCTTATATGATAAGTATGATTTTATGACAAGTATTGTGTTGAATTTGACTTAGTACCGAATGAACCTGATCCAAGGGATCCTTCTTAGCAATCTCTAAGTTTCATAACTACATTGTCACCATAGGATTATTTTTATTAATATGGTTTGTTAGTGGATGCTAGTGGATCCACACAACTCATCACACCCATTTTTGCGGGGTAGAGTTTTACCTTGACAAGTAGACTCCCTTTTTTTGACGTATAGGTAGACATTAGTATTCCATATTATAGCTTGCATGGTCCTCTTGTTGATTATGGCTACATCCCACATATGCATGATCCCTATAATGATTTACTTAACTACTCATAACCTTTACCTTTATATGATGTTCTTATGATTTACTTATGCATTAACCTCTCACTTATGTCTACTTATGATTTTACTACTCTTTTATCATGTTGTTGAAATGGTCACTTGCTCATTATTATTTACTATACCTTGCATTGCCTACATACTTAAAACAATCAAACCTACTAACGCATACTTTTGCCTACATTGTGTTATAGTGTAGGAGAGGGTTCCCATTTTACTTCTCACACTTGTAGCAGATTCCGTAGTTCACTTTGAAGACTTTGAGGTGAATCCTCCTAGTTCAAGAGCAAGCCTAGCATTTCTCTATCATTGTTGCTTTGGTTTTGAAATGTTATGAGACTACTTCTGGGGTTATTTTTTCTTTGAGGTTGAGCTAGGGACATGTCTTAGCCCCCACCTATGCTAGACTATGTAGGGGCATGTTGGATTCTAAAAAAAAGTTTGTTGTTCTTTCATTGCTTGTTAAAGCTTATTCCGTTTTCACTTATGACTCGAGATGAGACTTATTCCCTATTCCCATATAGATAGTGATGATATTTTAATTGTCTTATGCATGCTTATTGATATACTAAGATCACTTGGTTAACATCCTTCGAAATTCCAATCATGTCACACCTAAAACCTAACTTAGGTCATGAATATATATGTGTTTATTAGAAAAAGCACAGGCCCAAACATATTGGAGCCCCAAAGTCAATGCTTTAGAAGCCTATAATCAAACCGCCATGCTTGTCACTCATCTAGGAGTTAGATAGATTGCATATATATGACCTCAGCTTGTCATTGAGATGTTAATAATGATTGTGTTACTCACTGTCTCTTGTAGATTAGTATTTTACCAGAAAGGTTGATTCTTCACAAACTGAGGTACACGCAAGACTTAAAGCAAGAAAAGAAGATAACGTTCAGTAAGATAACTGTGCTCAAATCAATTTTAAGCAAAACGAAAAGAAACAAGAACCGAAAGAAATATGCATTTGCAATGAGTAGAAGCCATTTCCTTGTTACGACTGGAATTCAGCATGAGTTACAACAAAATAAATGTGTACTATTCCAGCTCTCAGAAGAATACCCCTCACCCCCATGAGCAAACTACAACTAACCTCAAAAAATGCACAACAAAGAGCCCAGCAACACAACTAAATATAACCAAACTAAAAGCAGGCACCTCCCTGATGGACTTCAAAATAGACCAAATCCTACATACCCTCAACAAAAATTTGATGTCCCAATTGGACATCTTCCGCTTTTAACCTAGACAAGAATTGAGAACATCTTTCCAATAAAAACAAATATCCTGGGAAGAAACAATTCTCTTTGAATAACTACTACTACCTTCTTTACCACAAGAATACCTCAAAACTAATGATCTACAGTACCAATGCTACCTTTTCCTGGGAAACACAAGCTGAAGGAGAAGCAATAAGGGGCTCATAATGATCAGCCCCAGCCCCACACCAACCTGCAATTGCAAACCCATTCAAAATCTCAAATGGGGAAGTAAATAAACATAAAATATTAGCAGTAAGATCTTTCATTGCAAAATATTTTGTACCTGTTCCTTTCATGAAAAGGAAGAAAGGAGGTTCACATATTTCACATCTTGGACGATGGGGAAGAAAGAAGACACAATTATCTTCATCAACCATTGCATCAGATCCATGTGCTTGCACCTAAAATTTATATACCAACAGGTGAACTTAGGAAAAGAATTGTTTGATTAACAATTCAACATCACATAGATTGAGAAATGTGAACAATGCAAAAGTAAGGAACATAGGAGGAGCTGAGGAAATTTGGTGGCAAGCTCACAGACCATTCAGCGAGTCACCGAATTGATAAGCCAGCTCGCCAAATTGTTCAGTCTAGATATGCGCTAGTTAAATGAGGATTATCCCCTATTTATCAAAGAAAATAAAAAATAAAACTACGAAAAGAAAAGAAGCATCGCTAATATGAACACAGATAAACCCGCTTTCTCAATATACCCATGTTGTCATCCCAATTGAAAAAAAAACTGACACATCCAACAACAACAACAACATAACTAGTGAAATCCCACAAGTGGGGTCTGAGAGGGTAGAATGTACGCAGACCTTACCACTACCTCATAGAGATAGAGAGGGTATTTCCGGAGAAACTGACACATCCACTAGCAAGATTATCTTCCAAAACATCCTACTTTCATTAGCATTATTCTCATGGACATTGTCACTTGTTGCTCTCATGACATTGTCTTTGGATTATTATATTATGCTTCATATAGCATTGTTCTCATGGATATCGTCGCTTGTTGCTCTCATGACATTGTCTTTGGATTATTATATTATACATCTTCATATAGGGATAGCCAGAATAGCACTATTTGGAAATAGAAACAAAAATAATATGTTGCATACTGCTGCAATGTAAGAGCGCTGATTATGAAAACCTTATCGTGCAAACAACTCACAAGTAATAAAGAGCAATTATTCAAGAGAAAGTAAATGACATGCTAAAGAAAATGAATGAAGAAGTCATTTTCTTACCACAAAGATCTCTCTTTTGAACTCAGTCGCAAGACACTCAATTGCGATATCGTCTCCAAATGCAGCTGCATGACCATCACTATTGTCATCAACGGTTAATAAACCCTCCTCAGTATACTGCAAAGTGATGATATCATATTCATCATCAGGTGAACCAGAGATTGACATATACTTGGCCCAACTTGGGCCATCATCCACAGCTATGCACCTCTCTTTGTATATAGACTCAGCAGCCAATTCTCTTCAATGTCAACCACAAAAGTAACATCAAAAACAAAACCATATCCAATAATAAAATATTAAAAGCAAGTCGATCAATTTTTACACTTGGTAGCATCTTCACCTATACAAGAAAAAGGAACGTTTTGAAAATCTTTTTGGGGCAGATACAGATAGTGCTGAAAACCTAGCAAACGAAGTTTTGATTTCTTCTTTAGTTCCTCATTATCAAATGAATTACAAAATCCTCTCTAATAACTGATTTGGGGAGTGATTAATTAAAGAAGAAAGAAAGATATTGTTTATTTCCTACAATCTTCACGATAATAACCTAAAGGGATAGTCGAAATTAAAGGAAATGAAGTATCATCACATATTTCAAGCTTGTCGAGGCGGAATCAATGAGATCTAAACTTTATCATCCAGATCTAACAAATAGCCGAGACAAAATGGATAGGAAATTACCGCTGCATCCCTAGCTGAACAAGTTCGGAAATAGCCGAGTCCAGAACCTCTCGATCATCCTTCTTAGCTAGGAGTTTCAACTCTTGAACCACATGAATGCCCCACCCAGACTTCAGATCGGGAGAATACATGTGTTTAATCGCCGATTCAATCACTTCTTTCTCCGATCCAAGATCTTCCAAGAACCTCCGCACTGTCCGCCGTCTCAGATCTCTGGCGCATGACAGCGTCTTCAGCCCCATTGATTTCCCACAAGCCGTAAAAAGGCAGTTACCGTCTGCCTCGACTTCTCCACCGTGGCTCAGCCGGAAAACCATGGAAACGTTCTGATCCCGGGGATGTTTCCACAGCACTCCCTTGGACTGAATCTTTATCAAATGCTTTCTCTGCTGGTCCTCTAAAGATGAGACATTTTCCCAGGAAGAGGATTCAGCGACGGTGGTGATCGCCGGAGATGACTGGTCAACGAGGTCGATGGATGACGGAGTAGAGGTAGGATCTCGCCATGGAATCACCGGAGACGACGTTGTTGAGTCACAGATGAGTTTCCCCATTTTCTTCTCTCTTTATTTTTCGTTTTGGAGAGCAGTAATGGCGGAAACAGAAAGTGGGGAAAAGGAAGGAGCCTAGGGCAAACGGCTAGATTTTACAGGAGCTGAAAATTCTGTACACGTGGACCAATCGACGTGTACTGTTTTTCAAGTTCTAGTGAAGCGGATAACAGCTGTATTTGGACTTACGTGGCATATTATGAATGGTTAAACAAATTGTAACGTTATGGGTGATTTTCGAGGCCCGCGTCTTTTTCCCTCTAAGGGCATATTCGCCAATGTTGTAAAATGTAGTGTACTAATGAAATCAAACTTCCTTTGTTTCTCTTCTCCTTGAAAATGGTGTAGCTACGGATAAGAAAAGGTCGAGTCTCCCAATAAAATAATCGAATATTTATCATTTTAAAGTTATTTTAAATATTTTTAAATTAAAATAATTTTTTAACAACTTTTAGATTTTTTGAATAAATTTAAAGAGTATTTAGAATCACTTGATTTTAACTTGAAATGATAAAACTAAATTAAAATTCATAAGTTAAAATTTTTAGCTTATAACTTAAATCAAAAGTCAATACAAAATAGAAATCATAAGGCCATCACAAAGGAAACTAAAAATACTTCGCGGGTGTCACTATCTAAAAGAGTGAAGAAAAAATATTTGTTCACCAAAGCAGACCGCCTTTATAAAAGAAGCGAGAAAAGAAATAATAAAACAAGAATCTTCATAAGAATGGGTTAGATTATATTTGGGAAGAAAAAATTGTTTTACAATAGAAAGAAATGTTCAAAGACCACCAACCGTGAAAGTAAAAGAAATCCCCAATCCTAGGAAGACACTCATTCTCCACATAAAAATTCCAATACAGAGGATTCCACAACACTTGAAGTTGACCGCATTCCCATGTCAACAAAGGAAGGAAAGAGAAGGTCCATCTATTTCATAGAGTAGTTTTTGGACAATAAAAATGACATGAACATTAGACTGATCGGTTTAAATCATCAAAGAGAAAATATAGACAAGGATAAGCATAAACAATATGAAACTGATTCAGGGGAGGAGTTGAGGACACCCAAACACTTTTTAAGTATGCTTCCATGTTAGATGGAGGAGCAAAAAATTTATCTTCTAAAAATAATAAATGATAATTATATACTTGAAGGTTCTTCTAAGGAATAGGATATCATCAAGAACTTAAATTTCTCACCAAGCGATTGTTCGACTAGCAAAATAGTGGTTGAATTCCAAGTGAAGAAATTATTTTCAACAAAGATACCAGTAAAATTACAAAATCTATTGTTTTCAATGATTAAACTTTTATCATGAAAAATTAGTAGTGAGAATACACAAAGTGCCTTTGAAAGACTTAAATTAATCAAAGCTCAATATAATCTCTCTTTATATGTTTATAGGAATCATTTACAAGCAACGAGCAAATCACTTTCTACATGAGATACCTAGGAATGCAAGGTTGTTATTTTAACACCAATAATAAAATATGGACCTTTGGGTTCAGTTACTTTGATGTAAAAGTTCAGAAGGACACTCAACAATAAGTAACCTTCTAGGTATGCCATATAGACATTGTCATTGATTTTCAATTGACTAATATCTATGCTAAATACAGGTCTGCTCATACAAAAGAGCTTTACACAAAGCTAATTTATATTTTAAATTGTACTAATGTGCCATGGACTATTGTAGGGGATGTAAATGTCATTTTAGTTTTTCTTAAAAAAATGGGAGGCAGCTCTTATAGGATTGAAATAAGTCTTGATTTTATTTCTTATATTTTTAGCCATGGGATCAAGATGCAGATTTTGCACAAAATATATTTACTTGGTGAAATAATAGAGGTGCACCTAATACAATCTAGAAGATATTCGATAAGATGCTCTATAAGATTACTTAGTTTGACAGGTTTGAAAGATCCAATGTCGTTTATCTTGCTCATGTGTGATTAAATTATATCCCCTTATTGATTCAGTTCAAAAAATACTAATGATTTTGTGAAATATTTCAGATTCTCAATGTATAGAAAAATTATTGTGACTTTCTAACTATTATAAAGGATGGCAGAGGGAAGGTAGCTTACTTGATCCGATGTGGAACCTGCATCTAAATCTTAAAAAGTTTAAATCTAGTCTGAGCAAGAGGTCTAAAGAAGCTTATAATGATATTTATGAAGTGACCAAAAAAGCTTGAAAGTAAAATTGTCAAGCTAGAACAGAACAAGATCACTAATAATAACAGGGAGATAAGGACCCTATTAAATGATAACAAGACAAAATATATTAAATATCTCATGCTCTAAAATTCTATCCTAATTAAAAAAGCTAGAGTAAAATGGATAAGTAATGGTAATCAAAATACTACATTTTTTCACAGTTCTCTCAAATATAAGACAAGGAGATATGCATATCTGCAATGGGTAGAAGGCAATAAAATATATCAAATTACTATTAAATACTTCAAAAGGATCTTCTATCGGACTTCAGAGTATTAATGTCACGACCCGAGAGTAGGGCCTAGATGTGACATGGCGAAGGAGAACCCGAGAGTCCTCGATCAAGCCATCATTGCATCATCCCACACATCATCGGTTCAGAAGCGCGTAAAAATAACAAATAGCACGTAAGTCTAGAGGATTCTGGGGCTTTGGACTCAAGCTATGGGGATATTTCCGGGAATGGGATAAGCATGAATCACATAGCACATAACAATTATGTTCTAAGGGGCGGGTAAGTATGACTCAAGCTATGGGGGCAAGAAGGGTTTGGGACTTTCTACATAAGCACATTCCCAACCAACCATCACAATATCATAAGCGGAAACATGACCAAGCATAATTATCCATGGCTAAATATAAATAGACATAACATCACATCAACCCATAAAACAATGAACAATGGAATTCGATATGTCCAACAATGCCTCTACATAGAATGAGACGGGACCTCGACATAATTTGGGCTCACCCTCAAGTCATAAGATAAAGGAACATAAACTAAAGATATAAAGTAGATGAAATTGGGTATTACCCTTGGAGTATAGGGCTCACCACAAGCAATACTTCAAGGTCTTCACTAGACGTCCAACATAGGACGAAAATCACCTTCGGTTCCTACATAGTTAGAACATGTAGACAAAGAGTATGGGTTGACACATATAATGCACTAAGTATGCGGGTATGCCATGCACGTGCACATGATCCTATGACCAGGCTAGATGACAAGGGCACACTTCATACGGAAAGGAGTGCACATATCCAAAGGAATTTATATCATAACAATATGTCATGTCATGTCGTGATGCATGAAGTGCAAACCTATATATATACCATAGCAGGGATGTGACCTCAACTGACAACAAGAGAGACCAAGCGAGCTACTACTTGGAATTGGACTACTTGCCAGGTAGGTCCCTAGTCAACCCTTAAGAAAGGGGATACATAACAAGTCAATCCCATCAAGGGAGAATATCCATGGTGGCACATGGTTTGAAGGAAAGGAGTATGGACCTTTGAAGATAGTCCACCCCGACTTCAATCCCTCGGTACTAAGTCTCATCCCACAGGGAATACATATGCAAATACAAGCCTTCAAAATGGAGATTTGACACTTTTTCAAAGCAAATGCATAAATGGGCTAAAGCTAAGTCATAACCAAATCTTTTCATAATGGGGCCAAAAACCAACAAGAGTTTCCAAAAGTCATTTTCCAAGATCAATGCAATAGGAGTAGTTCATCTACATAGCATATCATATCATTCATTATCATAGCATATCATAATGGCGTAAACACCCATAATTGCTCAAAGAGCCATAACATAGATTTTATTTGATCACAGTTAGTCAATTCCCATATCTTATCAAAATCAAGTCATATCATAACATGAGGGCCAAGCTCCTTTTCAAGAATTTCATCAAAACATCTTCCATGAATACATATGCCATGAATGATGGAGTAAATGCATGGGCAAGAGAGATGCAAACCGTAGTTTAACAATTCCATAAGAAATTCCATTAAAATCCATGGGAAAATTCCCAATTAAATCAAAATTTAAATTTTCCCAAGCTTAAACAAGTTTCAAGGGACCATGCACATTAAATCCTCTATAAACCCAATACAATTCATGATAATTAAACTTAAATCACCTTAAAATCAACAAATGTTCATAGCCCACAACTCAACTTAATCAAAATATTCATAATTTGAAAGATACATAATTAAAGAAAAACTTAAATTCATCAAATTGAAGAAAAGGATTTTGGTTCTTCATGGTTGAAAGGGAAACCATGAATCTAGCTCACATACCTTGAATTAGCAAAGAAGAATGAGAAGGTTATGATGAAGAACTGAATTTTCCCCAATCTTCAAGCTTGTCTTCAATGGAGGTGGAGAGAAAATTGAGAGAAAATTTCAAGAGTTTCAAGAGGTTGAATGAATTAGAAGTGATTAGGGTTCAATTCAGGGGTTTTAGGGGAGTTTAAAAAGACTAAAACGACCCTAGGATAAATTAAAATTATAATTTAACTATTAATGAAACGAGAAAAATAACTGGGAACTAGAGACACAGGACAGCTACACGGACCATACAACGACCCACAGTCCGTGAACTCGACCGTATGGCTACACTTAGTCACGTCCTTGGCTTGCAAATCTTGAAAACCTTCTGGACCACTCCATGGACTGGCTCACGGGGCGTGAGGCATCACTCACGGGTCGTGAGGCATCACTCACGGGTCGTGAGGCATCACATGGGCCATGAACTGGTCCATGGAGCCTCACTTGGCTCGGAGTCCTGGCCCAGGGTCCAAACAACTCTCTGGACCACTTCACAGGTGCCCTCACGAACCGTGAGGCATCATACGAACCGTGAAATGGTCTGTGGAGCCTCGCTTGGTTTGGGGCCTTGGTCCATCATCAAGGGCACACACTGGATCACTCCACAGACTAGCTCACGGGCCGTGAACCCCCACACGGTTCGTGGTCCATCCGTGAGACCTGATAACCAATATTTCCTTCCCTTTTCAGAGCGCTTTCGTGCACAAATAGTCTTACCTCAAAAACCATGACTTCCACATCCGAACTCTGATTCGAGTGAAACCAATTGCAGTGCGAAGATAAATTGAAGATCTTCAATTTGATGGGTGTGGCCCATACATTTCATCCCGTACCAAAAGATATAGCCATTCAAAGTCAGCCCTACCACACGACCTCATGTAAAACCCAACCAACTCGACTCCTTGGAATGTGGCCACTTAAGAAGCACCCATGACCATCACTAATCAACCTGTCACGACCCGGATAGGGGGCCTAGATGTGACATGGCGAAAGAGGACCCGAAAACCCTCGATCAAGCCATCATAGAATCATTACACTCATCATCGATTCGAAAACGCGGAAGCTAAGCATGTAACACATAAGCTCTAAGGGTTTAGGGGCTTGTGACTCAAGCTATGGGGGTAAATTCGGGA